>ML800582.1:72620-100805 GCA_009831015.1 Picea engelmannii
AGGGCTGCTGTCCACCCCTCTCCCTCAACCTCTCTGCAATTGTGTGTGGCCCCCTTACTCCATATGTGAGTCAAGTCGGCAAGCTATTGTCAGCTTGCATCACCAATAGTCATGTCAGAAATGTCAACATCAAATCATCAATCAAATAAAACATCATAATAAACATATTAACCCAGAAGCACACTCCCTGACTCAGTCCGGAGTCCAAGGGGGACCTACCGATGCCTCTACATCCTCAAGGTCAAAAACCCTGCACACTCAATCAACTGAGTCAATAGCACCCATCTAATCAAATAGTAACACATCATGTCATATGTCCAATCACATCATAATCAAATATAATAGGTCTTAATGTCAGAAGAGTCCAGATCACCTGCGAGCAAGTGTCCTCAAATAATAAGGGGTCACAGTGCGCCAGAACATTAGAAGACTCATAGGAGACTGAAGTACCTATCTTGGATAAAGAAGAGGTGTTACCCCTAAGTCCTAGGAGAGAATATCAACAACGCGAAGTCACTAAGACCATAGAACATAAGAATCAGAATGGAAAATGAACTACCAAGACAAATCTCACTAGAAAGAAGTCTAGAAAGCAAAGTAAGAAGAGAGCTAAGTTGCAGAACGTTCTAGAGGGAACTTCACAGACAGGAAATTCGTAGAATTGGAGCTTTGTCGGGATATCAGAACAACAACATGGCACTTCTCCATGGTGAAGCAATATAGCCATTGGGGATATTATAACCATTCAATCGATGCTCCGAACCGGCATAAAGGCAATAAAGGTTCATCATCAGACTGTTAAACCGCGCCATAACGAATCGAACAAGAGTTAATGGAGGCTCATAACCGTTGCAAGCGAACCGTTGTCAAGTTACCTATTTATCTCATCATGCCATGCACCGAGAACACTTTTTCTAGCTGATAATTTTGATCCCATAGACTAAATTACTATTTTATACAATGATCATTGCACTCTTGCCGATTATTATAGTGCAGTATCTAAGCTAACTTGACCCAATATTATTCATCCCGAGCGCGGATTTCCAACGAGCTCACCACAGTTCAAGAATTAGTAACAGAAGTAATCCTCGACTTGATGACTGAGAGAGTCATGTCAATGTCTAAAGGTATCCATGCTTCATCTAAAATAGCCGTGCAAGCATCTCTGTCCACTGCTCGAGTTGTACCATCACGACCAGCAGATGAAAAGTGAACTAAGCACATAGACGATCTCACGAATGCCAAGCTGATTCCGAGTATTTTACCTACCTATCTATCACCCCTGAGCGGCACAATCAATCAAGATAGTGTACCCAAAGAGTTTGAGTATGCTTTGGTAACTGCATACCTCCCGAAAAGGATACGTGCAGTGCACACAAACCAAGACAAGATCGTAGCATTGAAGTTTAGTGACTTCAACCTTGGCGACAGGAAGGTATATAACATGATCGCCCCACATAAGTATCTGACCAGGACCAAACGAAAGAACTTGAAGATCGTTCCCCAGTCATGGACCATGAACCTCGCACAGTCCACACTGCTTTATGTCATGAAGATTCCTCACTTCTGAAGGCACCAAGAAGTGAACGCATGTGTCAAAATGCTATTGTCCTACTAGCATGGAGGATATTTATGGTTAAACTGTCATATCACAGTGGATCCGACGTTGATAAATCGAATCACATGGTTAAGCATGAAAGGCCTTGACCCACAGGATTTATACCCTGGAAAATCCATGGATCGCACTCTTACGCAGAATATTAAAGAAACATATGGAGATGTTGAGAAGGGAACATGAGGTTATAAGGTATCCTCTATCCAGAACAACGTAGTGCACCTTTCCTATCAATTAATCGCAAGAAAGTTAGTTCGCAAGAACTGACCCACCCAAGTGATTGGATTTGTAGTTGACCTTGCAGGGAAGTGCGTGGAGGGCCTAGAAATGAATTGGGCAAAGTACCTTATGGACCAGTTGGAACTAGATTGCAAGGAAGTGCAATATCAGGGATACGGATTCCACTTCAGTTGGCTTATTATACTGATCTCTTTCATCGCATGGGAGATGTCGGAAGGTGCGATCTTTCCGGACATCGAGCCCTTTGAACCTATGGTCGCGAAGTTCAGCACACTATGGTACTATAGAGACATGAACAAGCAATGGAAGTTGAATGCCATGTTCCACACATATTACAACCAGTTGAAGAAAACCATCCAGTTTGAGCCGCATATAACCCTGAACAGTCTCCACCATTTCAGACCTTTAATGAAGTTCAGTGCGAACCGCCATTTCATCTATATCATAGCACGAGATGACGAACACAAGGAACAATTGAAGTCTTACTACAAGCTGACGAAGGAGGAATTAGAGTTGATCACCAAGAACTGGTCGATGGACTTCCTCATTCTAGCAGACCCTGCGGAGATGTCCAACTTAAACAGTCCAAAAGGAGCGCATGATACACCTGGACCTAGAAAGATAAAGAAGACCGAAGAGGTCCATGATTTAAATAGTGCATCTGTGAATCCCACTTCCATCTCAACAAAGCAAGGAGGAGATGGTGGAGAGATAGACGACGCAGAAGTTGAACAGAAGAAAGGAGAGGTTACAACACCTAGAGATGAGGAGGACTCCTTGAAGAAAAGGAAGGTTTCCTCTCCAAAACCTTCTTCAAAGAAGAAATCAAAAGAATTTATGACTAAAATGCAGACCACCCTCACCTCAGATGGCTTCAACTTCATCATCGCATCACTGAACGATGATTCGCTGGAGATAGCAGAAAAGCAAGAAGCTCAACATGAAGAGATATACAGTCATATCAAGGTTTAACTTTGAGGGATGCAACAAGCACTACAGTCTAGCCACACAGTTTCCACTACGCCTCCTCCATTGGGGACACCAGAACTGGGAGATGAGCCAACTCAACTCCACCAGATCACTGATACAATCAAAGCTTTCCTGCAATGAGCATAGGAGGAGACAACGCAAGCCACCTAGGCTTTAGCACATGCATAGGAAGACCTTCTAGAGTAGTGCAGTACTTCAGAATGAGAGAAGGTCACCCTCCAGGTAAAGTTTGATGAAGAAAAAGCTCAGTTGCATAAAGAAAAGGAATAGTTGCTCGCAGAGAAACTCGAAGTAAAGGAAAGGGTCACCAGAGCACTTCGCTCTATGATAGTTGTCGAAGTAAAGGCTGAAGAGAGAGTTCCACAGCAGGTGGAACAACTTGAAGATGTAATTCAACAATTACAACAATGCATAGCAGACTTGGAACTCCACACTATTCCCGAGACCCCTGAATATGTAAGAGACCAAAGGGAAGCAACTGCCTGCAATGCAGTTGACAGACTAAAAGCTCTTTGCTTGGAGTGCAAGCAGTTGAGTAACCGCAACACCCAAACATATGAAAACCTCATGGAGAACCTAGAGTTACAGGCACTGGAGTTGCAACTCCATGAATAAAAGCAGCATGTAGACACACTACAGGTGCAACTAAAATATCTATTAGTTGTAGACATAATGAAGAGGTCTCATGAGCAATGCATAGGCCAACAACAGATCCATGCGATCCAGAGAAAAGTTATGGAAGTTAATCAATGGCTCCAACCTGTGAAAGATAAGGCATGTCATATCTTTACAGAGGTTGAAAGCCGAGGAGTATAGCTATAACAGGTTGTTAACGCAATAGAACAATGCCTAGAAGGGTCGGTAAACGACGCAGTGATCTAGGAGTTGATCAAGCAAGAGGTCATCGCATAGCAACAGGTTGAAGCAACTCGAGAAAAACTTGAGGCCTTTGAAGAAGAACTGATCAGACCATAGTGACTTGGGACGAGTCACAAGTGAGTGTTGGGGTCCTGTTGGCCCTTGAACAAGTTTTGAGAGATTCTTGGTCATACTGACCTATGTTGGGACTTCGACAGCTTGTCAAAGGAGGAGCACAAGATGAAGCGGAGATCAAGGGATCTCGACCCACTTTTGGGTCCTTTTTGGGATTTTGGGGATAATGTAACGGGATTGGGATGTCGTCCCATGGGTTTTACCCATGTTTAGGCCTATTTTGTAAAGTATAAATAGAAGGCTAGGCAATGTAGAAAGAGAACTAGTAGGTCGGTAAGCTAAGTGCTAAAGGCTAAGTGCTAGTGTGGATTGTAAGGGATTTGTGAATTTTGTGTAAGACTTGCAGAGTTGAGTGCAAGTCCTTGTGCGAGATTGTAGAAGTCTTTGTGTTGTAATGCAAGGAAGAAGGATCTAGCGAGATACACATATCTTTTGTCCTCTGTGGAGTAAGGGTTTTTAGGCCCTGTGCTTGTAACCGATTAACTAAAGACTATAAAGAAGAAGAGTTGGTAGACGTAGCCCCAGGGTGGGGGTGAACCACGTAAATCTTGTGTTATGATTCTTTGTGCTTTGTCTTATGTGATTTACATATTATTTGCTAAGTGCTTGAATGTATTTAGATAAATCTACTTATGCTTTGTGATTATTTTATGTGAGAATGCTATATCTAATCTATATGGTTATATTTAGTGCCTGATCTACTCGATCTGATCTATTTTCCTATGCTAAGTGCTTGAATATAGTAGATTAGTGTGAGTACTGTGAAGCTCTGTTCTATTAGCGAAGTGGATATTTCTTGCATATTGAGGAACTGACGGTGTTGAGTGCTCTATTAAGTGTTAGAATCATAGATCTGTGTCCCAGCTAAGGTTGAAAACACCTAAGTCTTGCAACCACCCTTTCCTCTACCTTGGGTGATACTTCATCTGCTCCGCAGGTGTTACCGAAAGGGCCGATAGTTAGGGCTTTGTTGGTGTGTTGTTGTAGCGTTGAAGCTCGGGCCTGCCCCTGTGCCAACAATAACTTACCTTCAAGTGATTCTATACCTCTTTCATTGACCTGAATGCATTTAGGATTTCTTTGTTGTGTACTGCTCAAAATAGGTAGGGATGATGAACCCATATTCTGACACTCTTGACCGCCCTGTTGTAGAGTTAACAATGTTGCAATTCTTACCCCTTCAATCACTGATAGATCAACTGTGGGAGGAGAGTGGACATGGGATTGTCTATTTTTTGGAACATTTGACTGTCCAACAAGATATTGCACCACATAACCTTCTTCACCACAATGTTTACACTAGTTGCTTCTCTAATTTCATCCATTTTATAATCAGCTCCAAGCAAATCCCCCATCATCTGTTCATCCACAAAGAGTTGTCTTGATGAGATATTGTTTGGATTTCTCTATAATGAACTCTTGCGCTTTTCTTCTAGTGATGGAAGAGAAAAAATAGTGGCATATATTCCTCTAGAAATTGAATTTCCCTCTTCTGAAACACTATTCTTTGACATACAAACCTCTTCTTTTTGTCTTTCTTCTTATACCTTTTCAATCAGTTTCTTTTTTCTTGAGGAATTTCTTTCTTGACTCTAGTGGTTCCCCAAGTTTAAAGATAAAAATTAGCTTCTAAACACCCACCACAAATTTGTCTTTGTATTATGTAATAAGTCACAACCAAGTGGAGAATTGTTTTTTTGTATTACAAAGTAAGACACATCTAATAATTCCAATTCCAATTCCAATTGCACTTGGAGAAATTTGTCTTCCAATTCCAAGAAGACACAAGAAGATACAAACAACAATTCCAATTGCACTTGGACAAATTTGTCTTCCAATTCCAAGAAGATACAAACAAGAATTCGAATTGCACTTGGAAAAATTTGTCTTCCAATTTGAAGTAGACACAAGAAGATACAAACAAAAATTCCAATTGCACTTGGACAAATTTGTCTTCAAATTCCAAGAAGACGCAAGAAGATACAAATAACAATTTCAACTGCACTTGGACAAATTTTTATTCCAATTACAAGAAGACACAAGAAGATACAAACAACAATTCCAATTGCACTTGGACGGATTTGTCTTCCGATTCCAAGAAGACACAAGTAGATACAAACAACAATTCCAATTGCAATTGACAATTTTGTCTTCCAAATTTTCCTAAAATGTTATGGAAATAGCACAAAAGTCTTTATGAATCTAACAAGGACACTAAAATAAGTAAGACCTGTCTAAAATAAGTAAAATTTGTCTATGCGGGTTGTTTTTGTCTAAAGTTGTTGTTGTATTTTTGTCGGCCATGAGAAAGATGAATTGGGGTGTGCTTGGCACCAAAAAATGCCCATCACGAATGCATGAGTGCTCCTAGAATGTGTGCATACTAAAGAGCATACGCATTCTAGGAACACACGTGCATTCCTACTGAGCATAAAAAACCAATATCTACAGCTCAATCAAATCATAAGAGAATGTGCACACTCTTAATGCAACATATATAACATTAAATATACACCAAACTTATTTATGAATAAATATGTATAGGGATATGGGCACAACTAATGCCTAAGGGGTTAGGATTGAAAGTGTTTTCAAGGATAGAGCAATGGTTAGAGCACCATGATGTGGGTGATGTGGGTACAAATGTTTTACACAAGGTATATGCATAGTGCACTCAGGGCTCGAGTGAAGACAGGGTTAAGGATTAAGTATAATTTATGCCTAGGATTAGATGGATATAGGGGGGTCTATGTCATGGTATACGTCAAGATCTAGGTCAATGTCTAAATATAGATCTAGATATATGTGATGGTCTATGTCATGGTATATGTCAAGCTTTGGGTCATTGTCTAAATCTATATCTAGATATATGTCATGATCTAGGTCATGGTCTAGGTATATGTCATGATCTACATCATGGTCATCGTATAGGTATAGGTCATTCTCCAGGTCTTTCCATGTCTAGGTATTGCTATGTCTAGGTTTAGTTCTAGTTCTTAACATGTATAGGTCAAGGTAATTTCTTTCCTTGCGATGTAGGGAGGATGGATGCATAGAGAGAAAGAAAGAGAGTGTGAGAGGGGGAGAGGGGAAGTAAAAGAGAGTGAGGGACAAGGAGAGGTGGGGGGTATATAGTGAGAGAGTGAGAGTATGGGGGATCTATGTCATGGTCTATGTGAATCTCTAGGTCATCGCCTAACTCTAGATCTAGCTCTATGTCATGGTCTAGGTTATGGTCTATGTCAAGCTCTAGGTAATTGCCTAAATATATCTCTATCTTTATGTCATGGTATAGGTCATGGTCTAGGTCTATGTCATGGTCTAAATCATGGTCATCATATAGGTCTAGGTCATACTCCAGGTATTTCCATGTCTAGGTCAAGTCCATTTATTTCCATATGATGTAGGAAGGGGGGATGCAGAGAGAAGAAGAAAGAGAGTGTGAGAGGGGGAGAGTGGGAGAAAAAGAGAGTGAGGGATAGGGAGACAAAGAGGGGAGGTAGAGAGAGATAGAGCGAGACGAAGGGGGGTAAAAGAGGGAAGGGGGGTTGGATAGATGAAAAGAGAGCAAGGTGGGTAGAGTGGGGAAGAGAAGGGGATATAGGGAGTGAGAGAGAGGCGGTTAGATGCAAGAGGTAAAGATATAATGTGATAGAGATGGATTGTTTGAGAGTGTGATAGGGTGGGAGAGGAAGACCAAGAGGTGGGGTTAGAGAGAGAGAGAGGTCGGAGATAGAGTGAGAGTGAGACTAACAACAAAGAGAGAGAGAAAGAGGTGGTAGATGTAGGAGACAAAGAGGGTAGATATATTGGGAGGGAGGGACAAAGGGGAAGAGAAAGGAGGAGAGAGACAGATAGAGAGAGGAGGAGACTCTGAGAGAGAGAGAGATTCAAACATTGATTATGTATAAACAACATCGAATCAACTATAAGATTATTCTTATATTAAAATAGAAAAGCAGAATCAATGTACCATAATCATCATTAAATCATGTGATATCATTATTAAGCCATAGGTGAACGGTCATATCCATAAAATATCATTATAAAATAAGAGGTATAGGAATAATTCACTTAGGTATTGGGTGTGCATGGGGTTAAGGGTAGAGTATAGGTTATGTGTATGCTTAGATGGAGCTAGGGGGGTCTCGATGATGTTCTAGGTCTAGTTCATAGTCTAGGTCATGGTCATGTTCATATAAGTATTCATATAAGTAATCCATTGGAACAAGAACAAAAACTTAATTCTCACCTTACATGCGAGGCTACATTTCTTTGTTGCACATATTCTTTATTCGTTGTGAGAAATGCCTAACATTTAGATGGAAAGAGAGAGAGAGGGAGGTAAAACTAGAGAAAAAGAGAAGGAGGCAGGGAGGGAGAGATAGAGAGAGAGTAAAAGAGAGAGTGAGAGTGAGACTAACAACAATGAGAGAGATATTGATACTGAGTATGAGAGGAAGGGGGGAGATAGAGGGAAGGGGGGATAGAGATATATAAAAAGATAAATGGGCGGAGAGTATAAGAGAGAGGGGGAGGGGGATATAGTGAGAGTGAGAATAACAAAAGAGAGAGAGAGAAAGAGGTGGTAGATGTAGGAGAGAAAGAGAGGAGAGATAATGGGAGGGAGGAGGGGGTAGAGAGAGAATGTGTGAGTGTTAGAGGGGGGAAGAGAAAGAAAGAGAGGGGGGTTGGATATGGAGTGTTTGAGTGTGTTAAAGGGAGAGAGAGGGAGACAAAAAGAATGGGTAGAGAGAGAGTGAGAGGAAGGGGGGAGACATAGTGGGGAGGGGTATATGTATGAGACATAGAGTGGAGAGATAGTGTGAGGGAGGGGGAGAGAGAGAAGGAGGGAGAAAGGGGTGGAAAGAGAGTGAGAATCATTGTGAAAGGAAGGGGGTAGATAGAGGGAAAGGGAGGTAGAGAGANAGAGGGAAGAGAGGGTAGAGAGATATAAATAGAGAAATAGGGGGAGAGTAGAGGAGAGAGAGAAAGAGGTGGTAGATGTAGGAGAGAAAGAGAGGAGAGATAGTGGGAGGGAGGGGGAGAGATAGAGGGAGGAGGGGGGGGGAGGATCAAGAAAGAGAGGGGGGATATAGAAGGACGAGGTGGAGAGAGATTGAGATTGATTGTGAGAGGAAGGGGGGAGATAGAGGAAAGGGGGGGTAGAGAGATATAAATGTCTTAATGTGGGATAGAAAGTGTGTGTGTAAGAATGTAGGAGGAATATAAAGCTAGACAAAGAGGGGAGGTAGAGAGAGGTAGAAAAAGGAAGGAGGTAGAGAGTGAGTGTGTTAAAGTGTGGGAGGGAGAGAGAGGAAGACATAGAGGGGGGATAGAAAATGTGTGCGTGCAAGTGTGGGAGAGAGACATTGGAAGACATAGAGGGGGGATAGAAAGTGTGTGTTCGAGAATGTGGGAGGGAGAGAGAGGAAGAAAAAGAAGGGAGGTAGAGAATGAGTGTGTTAGAGTGTGGGAGGGAGAGAGAGCAAAAAAAAGAGGGGAGTTAGAGAGTGAGTGTGTTAGAGTGTGGGAGGGAGAGATAGGAATACATATAAGGGGTATAAAGTGTCTGTGAGAGGGATAGAGAGAAAATCATAGTAAGGTAGTTGAGAGAGTGTGTGAGAGTGCAAGAGGGAGATAGAGGAAAATAGAAAGGGGGGTAGAGAGAGAGGTAAATGTAGGAGAGAGGGGTAGATGTAGGAGAGATAGAGAAGAGATAGTTTCATGGAGGGGGGAAAGAGAGAGGGATGATGGGGGGAGAGAGAGTGCATGAGAGTGTGAGAGGGGGAGAGAGAAAGAAAAATAGGAGGGGTAAGGAAAAATAGGGAGGAGGGGGGGAAGGAGAAATAAAAAAAGGAGAAATAGAGACAGATTTTGAGAGGGACAAGAGGAAGAAGGAGAGTGGGGGTAGAGATAGGGATAGTGAGAGGAAGGGAAGAAGAGAGGTAGACATAGAAGGGGGGTAGAGAGAGAATGAGAGGAAGGGGGGATACATAGGGAGACAAAGAGGGGGAATAGAGAGAGAAAGAGGGGAAGAGAGAGTGAGACTGAGACTAACAACAAGGACAAAGATAAAGGGTGAAATAGAGGTGGAAGAGAGAGGGAAGTGAGGAAGAAAGGGGTACAGAGAGAGAGAGAGAGAGAGAGAGTGGAAGAGGGAGGGGGGTAGAGAGGGAGTGGGTGTGAGAGTATGAGGCATGTGAAGGTAAGGTCTAGATCTAGGTATTTCCATGCCTTGTGATGTCCAAATCTTTCCACATCTAGGTCTTACCATGTATAAGAGTGTGATGGAGAAAGAGAGAGGGAGACATACAAGGGGGGTAGAGAGGGAGAGTGAGAGTGATATAGAGTGGGTGGGGTGGGTAGATGTAGGAGAGGGAGGAAAAAGATAGGTAAGGAAGGATTTTTTTTTTTTAGGAGCTCACACATGTTCCTAGAGAGTGTGTGCACTCTTTTTTGAATTCAATTTTTTTGGGTGGGATTTCAAAGGTGTATGATGACTTGGTTGTGGCTCGGATTTAGGTTCGATATGACAAACCTAGTGGTTCGATCTACAAATTCATAAAAACCTCCATTTTTGTGAATAACCCTATATATCTTTGTCTTTGACATTATTTTTCTATAAGCTAAACAATTCAGTTTTCAATCGAATTATAGACATAAATCAAGTCTAATATGTAGATTTCAAATATTTATTTAAAAAAAAAAAAATATTACTATTTACTATTTTATTCTATTTTTGTCTTCACATATATCAAAATACTAGAATACAAACCTCTCTTATTTCTACTAAAACATTTTCTCGTCTTAACCATTTCTCAAATGAGTTATATGCAACACTAGAGGACACCGATACCTATGATCTAAAAAAAATGTTTTGATCATGTTAAGAACGTTTTAGCCAGCACAAAAGAAGTTGTAATTTTAGGCATATGTTGTATTTGATAATTTTAAAAATATATAAAATTAATATAAAAAAATTCCATTTTTTTTTCCAAAAAATACACGCCACAAGAAAAATGGGTTCTCTACAAGTATACAAGTATCTAGTTGGTTCTCTGCTTCATTTCAAAAACTTGTATACTCGCAGAGAACCCATTTTTCTTGTGCTGTGTATTTTTTGGAAAAAAAAAATTTGGAATTTTTTTTTTCCAAATAATACACAGCACAAGAAAAATGGGCTTTTTTTGGAAATTTTTGATATTAATTTTATATATTTTTTAAATTATCAAAGACAACATATGCCTAAAATTACAATGTCTTTTGTACAGTCTAAAACGCTCTTAACATGATCAAAACATTTTTTTTAGATCCCAGGTATTGGTCTCCTATAGTGCCACATATAACACATTTGATAAATGGTTAAGACGAGGAAAACCACCATACGACTTGGAGGGAGCATACTCTGAGAGAGTAGGATTCTCCCTTGTTCATAAGGTACAAGACTATAAATGCTAAGGACAAGGTCGAAAGAGACATCACCCCCCAGAAGAAGAGTGGGATTGACTGAAGACTGCATCGACAATTTCACTTCCTTAGACTTGTCACTCTCTAAGAGAAGAGTGGGATTGACCGAAAAAACACAATAGTACATATGTATTTAATTCAAATACTAAAGAATTCACAAAACTTATGGAAGTATAAAGTGAAAAAAAATTCTAAAAAAATCACTGACCTCTTTTGAATTCATTTTTCCCTACACTTTTCATCCATAAATCACAGTTATTTATTTTTCACATATGCAATCCTTCTTAGATTTCCAAAGAATAATGTTGTAACTGGTCATTTTGTCCACTTAATATTTTTCAAAGGAATTAAAATTTGATATTCAAACATTAATATTTATCTTATAACAATATAAATATTGTACACTAAAAAGCAAGTGCATAGTTTGGTAATTTATAAGAATATGTATAAATTATCTCTTTGCATATTTCATTCACTTACTAACCTACCACCTATATGGGACTAGATCCAAGCCAATCTCTAAATTAAGCATTAACTCTAACATCGCAGTGAAGGTGTGGCAAGGCCAAAAAATATCCTCATTTAATTTGACCCCAAATATGTGTGTTGAGAAGTGGTTTGTAGACAAGAAGTGTTGTGTATACCCATGACACTAATCTAATGCATTATCGTCTAGATATTATACAACATGTGTAAGGTTCTTAACGTTTGTTGAGGAAACCGAGCCTAGAAATATATCTTCAAGATTGGGATCTAAGAATCTACTTTCTCCCCATTCAGAAAATAATTGAGAGAGAAAGAGTACTAAGGATCTAACTAGATCCCTAGATAAGACTATGATTTGGTGATCAACTCAAGCATTGTTTTTTCTCAACATTCTATTACGCCATCTCTAAAATCATAGGCCAATTTTGTGAGTTTTAGATGTTTGAAAATTTTCTACATCATATTAAATATTTTCCATGGTAAAGAATGTTGTATATAGTGCAAATAAAACAAAGGAAAATTTTTAAAATATCATCCATCTTACATACAAGTGGCTCTACAAGGAAATTAGAGTTCCTTTAGCTATATTAGTCTAAAAGTAAATAAGGTATTCCCATGTTAGAATCGTGAAAGTTTGAGGTTCTTAAGGGTTGTGGAATCTAATGAATAGAATGAAAAAAACTACTAAGTCAAGCTTAGGAACTTTGATACCAATGATATGTTAAGCAACAGGTCGTAGATTTTAACAATTAAAATTTTTTGTGTAGCTAGTACCAACAACCTACAATCCAATATCAATAGAAACATGTGACTTGGCAATGGATGAGATGTCATGAAGCTTGGAAAGGGTGGAGATGTCCTGAAAAAATCCCATATAGGTGGTAGGTTAGTAAGTGAATGAAAAATGCAAAGAGATAATTTATACAGATTCTTATAAATTACCAAACTATGCACTTTCTTTTTAGTGTACAATATTTGTATTGTTATATCAATGTTTGAATATCAAATTTTAATTCATTTTCAAAATATTAAGTGGAAAAAAAGACCAGTTACAACATTATTCTTTGGAAATCTAAGAAGGATTGCATATGTGAAAAATAAAAAACTGTGATTTATGGATGAAAAGTGTAGAGAAAAATGAATTCAAAAGAGGTCAGTGATTTTTTTAGAATTTTTTTTCACTTTATACTTCCATACGTTTTGTGCATTCTTTAGTATTCAAATTAAATAGATATGTACTATAGTTTTTTTTTGGTTAAATTTTTTTTGGTCGATCCCACTCTTCTCTTGGAGAGTGACAAGTTTAAGGAAGTGACATTGCCAATGCAGTCCTTAGTCAATCCCACTCTTCTTCTGGGGGGTGATGTGTCTTTCAACCTTGTCCTTAGAATTTCTAGTCTTGTACCTTCTGAACAAGGGAGCATCCTACTCTCTCTGAGTATGCTCCCTCCAAATCCTAGGGTGGTTTCCTTTGATTGGAATGATCTTGTAGAGCCTCAAATTCCTTCTTCTACACCCTTTTAGATAAGGGAATTCTTCGATATATTGTAGATAAGGTAACCTATGAAAGTATTTTATCCTCCTTGACTTGGAAATATTTGGGTTTTCAAAAGCCTGTGTCAGATATATGTGACTTGCTGACTTTCAACAAAAGTCATGCATGGGATCCTTGGCCTCCCCCATGATATGATGCTTAGAACAACATCACCGAGTCTTGTTTAATATCTTTTCCGACTCTCTCAAAAAGAGAAAATATTTTCGAGTAAACTTGTCTCTTTCACACTCGTAAATTGGATTTGAAAGGACGACTTTCATATTATAATCCTATCACCTCAACAGTTTGAATCATCAACCAAGCATATCCTTGTTTATATATTTTACAACTTGACACCCTATACCCCAAGAGGAAAAATTCCCCCGAGTGTCCATATCCTGCATGGACCTCCTTGCATTGAGCATAGGTATGCTCCACTGTTGGAACTAGTTTCTTTCTCGTGACACTCGTTTCCTCCTCTATATCATAGCATTCATTTGACTATGAAAAAACAAAAACATCTGGGTGGGAAAAGAATATTATATTATGTTGGCAGTGGTTGTGTCTCCTTTGAACAGAGCAGAAATTTTTGAGTCCACTTGTCATCAAAATTTTGGGTGTAGCATGAGCTTAGGAAGATGAGCTTGTTACTTAGAGTTTACTCCCCCGACTGGTTACTCTTCCAGTCCATATGGAGATTTTGATTGGTGCCTCTTGCATGAAAAAGTTTCATCAATGAGTCTATGTTGCTAGAGTCATCCACATGTCTCATGCTCTTGTTCAAAGGATTTTGATCATCTAGTGTCGACCATTTCTTAGAACTCTTGACTTTGCATGTCGGCCATACCCTTAGAGTGTCTCAAAGTTACATGAAGTTGTAGTCCTATCATGCACCCTGGTCCTACTTTTATTATGGGTAGGTAACCTTGAACCCCACAATCGACATTTCCTCATTGGTCCCTAACTGGGGGGTTTCCCTTGTGTTCGACGCCAAGAAATATATTCACACATTGGGATCCGTGCAATGTCTTGGATTTTATTATCCTTATTGATGTTTTCCTCTCCTTTTTCTACATTTTTCCTCATTGGTTTTTATTCAAAGAGTCTTTTTCGTCCACTACTTGCATCTGGTGTATGCGAAAGATGCACAGGGTCATTGGTTCATGAACATGTTCTTCGTGCTTTATACCTCGTGCTGAATGATGAGATATGCCTTAATGCTCTCCTTTTAGTGGGTCTCCTTCCATAGAATTCATCCCATCTATTATGGAAATGCGACCTAGAGTCCTATGAGTACCTAGAGGCTTGCATTCATCAGTGGAAATTGCTCTCGCCATCGACAGTTGGGAATACATCAATGTCTCCTGATCAATGGATTCTTCAAGTGTTTGACCTCAACACCTTTATTCAAACTTGTAAGAATGCACTCGGTGCCTTGATACCTACTTTCATTATCGACAGGTTGTCTCGAATTTGTTAACGATATACCTGAATGACCGGTAATCAAACAAAGTCTCACTGTGTTCAACCTCAACTCCTTTATTCACATAATGTAGACTTGCACATTTGGCATATCATGTAGAAGACTTGAATACATCATTTGATAGTCACAGTTTCCTGAGCTGTTACTATCTTTCATTGGAACAATACCTATATGACTTCAGTGATTATGGGAGATTAAATTGTACTCCATTGTATACATATATCTTCAAATTGATTTTGAGACTAGTTTTCACTGGGCCTTGTTTGTGACTATAAAAACCTATGGCATGTATCTACTTTTGTATTTTCCATTCATATCCATGAACAAATGTTTGGTATATTTTCACATGGATCTGCAGTGTAATTCAAATTGGCAGCCATGTGCACAAAGTCAGTATGGATTGTAGTATTCTTATGAGAAACTAGTTTGTCCAATTGGGTCTCCATTACTCCACTTCTGGTAATTATAATATCTTTCAATGATCGCATGTTTTCCTCTGACCCCACACACTAGGGGGCATGTGTTATAGAAAGAGTTTCCTCACCATATGCAAACTTTCTTAGAGGGCCTTTTTCCATTTCCCTATGCAGACTTGAAGTCCCTTTTTGCAGTTCCCAGAGCTAAAAATTGTATTTTTCCACATATATGTGCCTTAACAAATATACAACATGTGTATATGCAGGTTGCACCATTACAGTCTACATCACGGGATCCATGATCCTTGACCATCCATATACTGGAAACGTTTCAACTCATCCCTTCAATTCCATTTGAAGGATATAAATGGGCCATATCCAAGCCATGGAAAAGGGGAGAAGAATTCAACTTTGAGAGAAAATTTACTCTCGAGGAATTATTCACTTCATATTGAGTCTACATCCCTTTGTCCTTTTAAGTCTGAACACATTGTTCAACAACCAAGTTCTTCCCTATTTGATGGAGAACCTCATTGTCTCTCTTACATGAGATTGCCTTTGGTGGAGGATTGAAGTGGTTGAGTCACAGCTGGAAGGGACTTAGTTTCTCAGTTCCGAACATGACAACATGAAAGTTTTCCACTCATACACTTCTGTCGATTACATTTTAATAGAAATATTATTTTCTCATCCAATTAATTTCTTGCAAATATTTGAATTGTTATTCCATGGGCATATTTGTCATGAATATTGATGGATTATTCCATTGAATGTGCTAACTGTATATATTATCACCATATGCTTGTGTATCTTGGTTTTTGAGGACAAGTTGCAGGTGTATTGCTTTGATTCAAGTGCTCAATGATGGACTTCATCGAATGTCTGGAAGAAGTAGGTTGTTTATCTTATCTTGTTAGAATATTTGTTTATATTGCATCCCTGAGATTAGAGTTTATTTTTGTAGTCATTTCTGTATGTTGTGGTTTACCCCATGCCATAGAGTGATTGTCCTCCTAACAGTTATAGAAGTAAAACATTACGTTACCGTCAACAATATTGGATGTGTCTAGCTCATCGACACATGAAACACGTCACTATTGAAGAGTGAAGTACAATAGGTAAACAAATATCTACATTCAGAGGTGGAAGCCATGAATTCTTGATCTAATAGAGGTTATTAATAAAAAAGGGTATTTTCCCTTGACTGACTCGAGGATACTAACATAATTTTGCTTCAAACATGGAGAATGGTGCCTTGTTCCTCCACTTATACTCAAAGGTCATGTTATTGTACTCCAGGGAAGTAAACCATGTGAATTCAAAAGGGTGGAATCGTCAGATTGGTTGGGCTCAGACAAGGGTAAGTCGTATGTACTTAAAAAGGGATATTTTATTATATAAAGTATTTCATATAGTACCTTGATAATTAAAACATTAATCCACTTCTCTTGATGGGTGTACCATACTGGGTGTACCATACTACCTACTAAGGTTGCTTTGGTATCAACAATTTTCCAGGACTGTCATGACTTCACAAAGATGGGTTATGCAACCTCAGGTTAATTTTAACCTCACTTGTTATTCGTAGAGTAATTTTACACCCTTGTTATGCATGTTTATGACTAGTGTTTAGACGGAAAGACCATCGACAAGGGGTTTAATAGAATTGATGTCCTTACCTTGGAGATTTCAATTATAAAATGATGTGCTCTCGAGGATCCTTTTTATGGAAAGGAAACTATATATTTATATATAATAGACAATTTCAAGGAAGAGAGTAAAGTAAACTCAATAAATAGGGTGAGTAAAGACTCCAAATTTATTTACAAGAAGTTTTCTATTAAAGTATTGGTAGCATGTAAATGTCCTTCTTTTAAAAATTATAAGTATGTATTCATAGTATAAGAATTGATGAAGAACGTATTCCTATGCTTAAACGGAACAATTTTTTTTTGTTATGGAAAATTGGGTTTGTTACAATGCCTAAACCACATGATGAAGTCATAGGAGAATTTAAAAATATTGAACCACCAACATTCAATGGAGAAGTGGATATTGGTGAGGAAGTAGAGGCATGACTCTCTGGTATGAAAAAATTCTTTCAAATTTATAATTACTCAAGTGAGATTAAATCCAATATGGCTATCTATAATCTAATATTCCTATCTATAATATTGCATACAAAGATGATATATGGTGGCAGGATATAAAAAGAGTAAAAAGTATTAACAAAATAAAATCACCTGAAAAACCTTTAAGAGATATTTTAAGAAACAATACTTGTCTGAACAGTATTATGAGGGCAAAGCCAAGGAGTTCTATTAACTAAAACTGGGAAATATTATAATGAAATATTTATTCAGTAAGTTTATGAGTTTTTTGCATTATGTGCCTTACATTGTGGATGAAAAACCAAAGATTCAGCAATCTTTTAGTTTCCTACCTAGTTCTTATAAAGATAGAATCATGTTTGATAACCCAAAAACATTGGAACAAACCTTGAGGAAAGCTAAACTTTGTTTTGAGTAGTATAAAAATAGAAATGAGAATTCTAAGAATTGGAATGGGAAAAATGTTGAGAGGTTTGACCCTAAGAAGAAATGGGGAGCTTACTCTAATAGAAATGATGATAAAATATTTCAAGGAGGTAATAAGTTCATAACTAGTAAACCTTTCAATCAGCCTAAAAATAAGAATATCAAACCACCAACCTTCTTTAATAAAGAAACTACCCAAAAATAAATAGTAAAATGTTGGGAATGGAGTGGTACACATTACTATAAATATTGTCGTCTCATGAAGAAGGGAAATAATAATGTGCAAATAATATAGGAAGCAACTACAGTTGGTGAGTTGGCAAGATCTACACCAAAAATCAGTGCAACATTGAAAAATCGATAGGCAGATCATCAAACTTCAATGGTAGAAATTGAAGGTATACTACATAACCAACCAGTTATTGTTCTAATTGATCTAGGTTCTAGTTTGAGTTATATTTCAACAATATTTGTAGAATTTTGTAAGTTACATAAGGAAAAGTTTGAATAGTCCTAGTTAGTACAACTAGCTATAGGAACTAATAGGAGAATTACATATGTTGTTAAAAACTACAAACTTGGTATGAGAGAATTAAGAAAAAATATAGACTTGAACATATTACCATTAGGATCTTATGATGTGCTAATCAATATGGATTGGCTAGAAAAGTTTAAAGTGGTCTTATATTGTTATGATAAAGAATTTACCTCTGTAGATGAGAGATGTAACATTATAAATATTAAAGGAGTAAAAAGACCTTTTAGTATTAGAGAAATAACATCCTAACAACTTAAAATATGCATTTGAAAACAATATAAACTACTTGTTGTACACATAAACTATAATGAAAAAGAGGAAAGTAATAATGAGTTAGAAAACATTCCAATATTGCAGGAATTTCAGGATGTATTCCAAGATATTCCCGGACTACCTCCTAGGAGTTAAATAGATTTCTCCATAAACCTGATACCTAGAGCAATACTTTCTTCTAAGGCTCCTTATAGGATGAATATCCTAGAGTTAAATGAACTAAAAAGTCAATTGCAAGAATTGACAGATAAAGAATATATCCAACCAAGGGTGTCTCCATGGAGAGCACCATTACTTTTTGTTAGAAAGAAAGATTGGACTTTACGTATCTATATTGATTATAGGAAGCTTAATAAAATGAATATTAAAAATAGATATCCATTACCTCATATCAATGATCTATTTGATCAAGTACGGGGAGCTACAATATTTTCTAATATTGATTTATGCTCTGGGTATCATCAAGTTAGGATAAATGATGAGGATATTTATAAAGAAACATTTAGAAAAAGGCACATACATTATGATTTTGTCGTAATACCTTTTTTGTTGACTAATGCCCCAACCTCATTCATGCCCTTGAAGAACACTATTTTGAGAAAATGTTTAGATAAATTTGTTATCGCCTTTAAAAACGATATACCCATGTATTCAAAGGATGAAAAGGAGGATGACAAACATTTAAGAATAGTATTACAGATACTAAGAGAACATAAATTATATGCAAAACTAAGTAAGTGTGAACTTTATAAAGACAAAATTCAATATTTGGGACATGTGCTTTCCAAAGAGGGTATAACAGTTGACCCAGATAAAATAAAGGCTATAGTGAATTAACCTGAACCTAAGAATGTTTTAGACATAAGATCCTTTATGGGTATAGCTAAATATTACCATAAGTTTATAGAAGGGTTTTCCAAGATTGCATATCCTATAACATCATTGCAAAAGAAAGGAACTAAGTTCATATGGTCTAAGAAATGTCAAGAGATTTTTAACAAGTTAAAACAACTCTTAACTAAAAATCCTATATTAAAATTAGCAGACCTAGATAAATACTTTTTAGTATGTACAGATGCAAGGTCGCTAAGGGATTGGAGGAGTGTTAATGCAAGAAAACCATGTAAAAGCTCATGAATCTCATAAACTAAATAAACATGAAGAAAATTACGTAACACATGGATGGGAATTAGCTGCAATAATACATGCATTAAAAAAGTGGCAACATTATCTGGTAGGATGGGAATTAGTTGCAATAATACATGCATTAAAAATGTGGCAACATTATCTGGTAGGATGAAAATTATTTTTGTTGACAGATAACATCGCCTTAAAATATATGTTTAATAAACAAAATTTAAATGCTCTTCGAGCAAGGTGGTTATCATTCTTAAGCGAGTATGATTTTGAGATAAAACACATTAAAGGAAAGGAAAATAAAGTGGCAGTTGCATTAAGTAGACATGCAAACCTTATTTATATAGTTACTAGAAGGAACTATGAAACATATTTAAAAGAAAAGGTAAGGTTAGTAGCTGAAAAAGACCTAAAATATCAAAATATTAAGTTAAAAATTGATGACAATTCATCAGAAATAGAAGAATCATATTTTAGATTCTCAAAAAGTTGGATTGTTAATGTATAAAAACAGATTATATGTACCAAAATCTAATGAAATTAAACTATTAATTTTATATGAGTTGCATAAGAAACCATATTCTCGACACCTAGGTTACCAAAAATTAATTAATATGCTAAGAAATGAATTCTAATGGTTGAATATGAAAGGAGAAACAACAAGATATCTAGCTAGATTCTTAGAGTGTAAACATGTTAAGGTTGAACACCAACATCCAGCTGGACTACTACAATCTTTAACCATTCCAGAATGGAAATGAGAAGTGATAACTATAGATTTTCTTACTGGATTTCCTAGAAGTAGTAAACAAAATGACTCGTTGTGGTTGATAAATTAAGTAAGGGAACACACTTCATACCTGTGAAATCAACCTACAAAGCTATTAATATAGAAAAAAAATTCATGAAGGAAATATTTAGGTTACATGGAATCCCTGAAGCTATAATATCTGATAGAGATGTTAATTTACAGTAAATTTTTGGAAATCTTTATTTAAAGGGTTACATACCCAATTGAACCTTAATGTTTCTTATCATCCGCAAACGAATGTGAAAACTGAAAGAACTAATCATATTATTGAATACATGCATAGAATGTATGTTATGGACATACCTCGTAAATGGGAAGACTATTTTTACTTAGTCGAGTTTGCTTATAATAATCATTATCAAGCTTCAAGAAAGATTAGTCCTTGTGAAGCTTTATATGGAAGAAAATGTAATACACCTGTTTCATGGAGTAATCATGTTAATATACATGGAACTAACAGTGAAACAAGTACAACAGAACCTGAAAGTAGCCCAGGACATGAAAAAAAGTTATGTTGATTCAAAAATAACTCCAAGAGAGTTCAATGTTGGAGATCATGTATATATTAGAGTTAAACCTAAAAAATGTTCTTTACAATTGGGTAAGTATACTAAGTTCGAACCTATATATTGCGGTCCATTCGATATACTTTCTCAAATAGGACTTGTAGCTTATCAATTTGCACTTCTAGCTACGGTAAAAGTACATGATGTGTTTCATGTTTCATTACTGAAAAAGTATATACCTGACCCTACTCACGTTTTTTATTGGAAAATGATACATGTGGAACCCATGGGAGAGTTCCCAATAGATTCAGATGATATTCTCGACAAGAGGGAACTTACACTCTAGAATCGAGACATGGGACAAGAAAAGGTGCAATGGAAGCACCTTAGTCTAGAAGAGGCTACTTGGGAAATGGAAAGTAATATGTAGGAAACATATCCATTTCTGTTCCAAAATGGTACTGATGGAAACTAGTTATCACCGAGGACGGTGATAAGTTCTAAGGTGGGGTGTATGTGATATCCCATGACTTGAAACTTTGACAATTATTATTATTATTTTTATTTTAGAATTTTAAATATTTTTCCAAAACACAATTTGACTAATTGACCAAATCTGAATTGTAAAGCCTTATTATTTTATGAAAATAAACACATGTGGAAAAAGGGGCACACGTTGAAGTAGTTGTCAAATAGGGAATTGGGAATCCAAATGGGTTGGCCAAGTGGAAGTAGATTGAAGTTGTGGAGTTAACTCAACTTCAAAAAGACACATTCCATATTTATAGGAGAATCTATGAACATGTGTAGAATTGAATCTGACAGGTGGTCAGTGAGCAAGAGGCTCAAGAGAAGTGTGACAAGTCCAAGGAAGAAAAAAAAGAAGTCATAACAGAGGAATGGGACACCATTATGAGGATGCAAACTAATAGCTTGAGGAGGATATGCACTTAGTTGACTTGACCTAATGATTTTCTAATATTACACATACCAAGCTAGTACTCAGAATTTTGCAAGAGGTCATGTAGAAAACCCCTTAGATTCTGAACTCAACTTGAGGGTGACAAAGGTTGACAAAGACTCTTGTCTAAGATTGGGAGGAACATTGTATTGAATGTGTGGTTTCCCCAAGTTCCAGGTTTTATTTCTTATTTATGAATATGTCGATATGAATGTTTACTGTGTATTATTTTGTATTAATGTGATCAATATTATTGGTTATGAAGTATTTTTAAAGCATAAATAAGTCATAACACTATTAGATCTAAGTGTTTTTATGAGAAAGTAAATGTATACCATGGTTTCATACAAAAATATGGTTTTAAAAAATACAATATTCATTTTATTCCTAAAACTACAAACAGAGTCACATTACTAGTATAAAACTCAATGAAAATAATGAGTAAAACCTATTTATTAAAACAAGAATTGTATTTGGATAAGAAACTTGTATTGAAGAAACATAGTTTCACAAGATACAAATAATGAATGTGTATATCCAAGAAGGAATCAGTACTAAGTAAACAAAGCTATTTAAAATTACAGAATTGTAAAATGCGTAGACAACAGTCCTAAGCCACGGGACTTTAATGAATAATTATATATACAAAATTATTCAGTCGACTAGATGGACGATATGTATAAATAGAGTAGTCACATATTGTGATATCATACTTGAAATTTAATTAGTCATGGAACCCAAATACTTCTTCAAGGAATGGTATTTCTGAGTTTCCATAGTACTAACCTCCTCAACACTTACATAATAGTAGTGAAAGAAGTTAGAATGTTGTATGAGTATTAATCAAAGAAAATTTGAATTACATATGTAAATGATAACGAAATTACCATGATTGTACATAACACTTTTGTATCTCCTTCCGTCGCCTTTGAAATGCATTTGAATGTTGAGGGTGGTCATATAGTTGTTGGGTACCCCTCGCAACAACGAACATGGCCCATCATTAGTTAAAAATACCCAAGAATAATTTTTAACAAGGATTCAAATCACGTTGCACTTGTAGAATATAAACAAAAGAATATTTACTATACTCTATGTGAATTCCACACATGTGAAAATATTTTCAACAAAAGTCCTAACTAAGTTCACGATAAGTAAAACATTTCGAAATGTTTTAATCATAGACTAGAAACGAGAGAAGTAGAACAAAGAAAATGTAAACCCTATAATAAATCTTGTTAAGGTAAACTCAAACCACCGAGTTCATAGAATTATGGGTTTGGTCGATAAGTCTCAAAGTTCCAAGTAAAAACTCTTTGGACCATAGGCTAACCAAAATCGAGGCGTATCAGGACTGGAATTTTAGATCATAGGCTAACTAGAAGCAAGACTTACCAAGACCAAAATGCATTTTAAAGTCACGACATTTATACGATAGATATGTATATAAAACAAGAAGGTCACCAAGGCAATTGATACATATACATATTAAACATAGATGGAGGATTAATGTTTACACATGGCTATGAACTAACATCGTAAATGGATCAGATAATAAGGTAGAAGTATAAAACTTACGAGTTATACATGAAACCATAATGAGCAAAGGAGATTTAATAAAATCTTACTAGTTAGAGATTATATAGACCAACCAACTGCAAGCTAGATAAGATATGAATTCCCTCGCTCTCGCAAATAATTACACTGTGAACGAAAATATGGTTTTGGTCAATTAGACCTTCAACACTATATCTCATGAACTCTCAAAATATATGGGAGGGTGCATTAAAACATTAAACCACTTGAAAAAACCTCTCAGGATGAACACAAAGCAGAGAAAATAAAACTGAAAAGTGTGAAATGAGCCAAGTTTGGGAGAGGTCGAAAGGGTTAAGGATATGACAAGGAAACCCTAACACCTATAAGAAAAATGATGCTACATGTACGCATCCTTAGGACATCTTCCAAAAAAATCTCATCGAGATGGTAACCCCATAGGTGACACATGCATGATCATTGCATGGTAAAGGTTCTGTATGACACAGCTTTTAACGAAGAAAATTTGGTAAGAATTTAAATTAAGAGACAATACTATGACATGAGTTAATCTTTTGAAAAACTTCATAATAAATTCCATTAAGTATGAGTCGTCCTTTCGTATGACAAGTTGGATGATATACAATGAAACTCGTTTAGTATATGATATACATTAGATGATATACAATCAAACTCGTTTTATTTATGAGCTTACCTGAACATGAAAATACAATACAAACCTTGTATGTGGAATACATGGACTCATATTAAGTATGATATGATTAAAGGGTTATAATAACAATGTTATAGTGTCGAGTGGAGAAGGTATAGCGATAAGGGGGATATAACAAACAAACAAACCCTCGTAAGACCCTTATACATGTTATCAGTCATGTCCTCAAATAGTAATGACTATAGATATAACAAGTAGAATATGAAACTTAGTAAAAACAAACATACATAAGTTATCAAGTACCTACTCTTAGTGGAATAAGACTTAGGTTAACTTTTATAAAAATGACCTACAGTGAAGAACTATATTTTTAAGTATCAAGTTGTTCAACTATTTATAGTATAAGATACTATAATAAGTTAGGAGAAGTTATAAAAGACTTTATGAGTAATCATTTAGTCTCTGTGGTTTTCTCGTTCATAGTAAAATGATGAAAGAGTAGTGAGACTATCGTATGATAAAGGAAAACAAGGAAAAACATAAATGTAAGAGTAAAATAAATTAATATACTTATATGCAATAATTAGGATGGCAATAAATCATTAGATTATTATGGTTGAATATATATTAAAAAAAAAAACTTTGGAATTTAAGGTGTGTGACGTATCCAACCCTTGGAGGCTAGAGCCATCGTGATGAGATAGTGAGATCCATCATGATGAGATGGTGAGATCCATCATGGAGAAGTAATAAAAAGAGGGTGATCCATGAATGCACCTAATCCAACAATGTCTTGTAAACAAGCAAAAGAGAATTTGTATATCTCCACCTCATCAAGATCCCTACAAGGTTATCCCTAAAATATGCATTTACCACTCATGGACCAACATGAAGGATAAAAATTGGGATTATATATAAAAAAAATATGAAATTATAATTTATGGATGGAAAACATGGGAGAAAATGAATTCAAAAGAAGTGAATAATTCTTGTGAATTTATTTTTTCTTTTAACTTCATGAGTTTTATGCATTATGGAAATTCAAAATATTTGAAAATAGTTTTAAATATGTAATATAAAACATAAAATGAACATTTTGATTTTGTTATTCCATAGTGGAGAAAGTATTTAATTTTCATTATTTATGAGATTTTGATAAGTGCTTTCTATTTTGCAATGATACCAAGAGACACTTATGGCTTACTATTTATGATAATTGTCATGCTTTAAGTACAAGACACTTATGGCTGACTATTTATGATAATTTTCATGCTTTTATGTATTTAAATTGAGTGAGGACTTTGAAAACAATAATGCTTATTAAACATTATTAATGATATAAAAACAATCTTAATATTAAGATTTATTTTATTTTATTAATTAATTATTTTATCTATATAATATATATTATAAATCTCTTTAAATATAAATTAAAAAATAAAAATTCTTATCATTTCTTTCAAATTTTAATATTAATCTTACTATTACACCAATATTTATATTATATTTATTATAATATTTTAATTTAATACTTGAAAAATAACATAAAATGCAAAATGTATCATCCAAACAAAGTCTAATAATATATTTATCTCTCTCCCATTAAACATTTATATGTATAGTTTTTATTATTTACAATTTTTTTCGATCTACATTCCAAAATAAATAAATTATTTTTTATTTTAATTTGAAAAGTTTGTGTAATGATAAAGATAATCATAATTAACTTTAATTTTTTTTTTCTGAAGAAAATTATCTCCAAATTATATAAATATATGATGATTTATAAAAACTGTTTCTATCCAAAAACGAAACAGATATAGAGCAACCATTGACTAATGTGGAGAAACAGAAATGTTCTGCTCACTAAGGAGCTAGTCTCTCGATAACAAACACTAAATCAACTGCTATGCTGTGGGAAATGTTGCTGGGAGGAACAATAAATAAATAAAAAATAGCAGTTTTCAGACCATCTAAATTCTTACCGAGCCATTCACAATACTCAGTTTTCAAAGATATTTAGATGGGTATGTAGGCTTTCTTTCCCATTTTGCCAGTGATATATTGACAACCTACCTTTTCGCTACTTTAGAGCTCGCTTTGAAAGGGCGTCCGCCTCTTTATTATGCTCCCGGTATATATGCTGAAAATTAAGATCCTTAAAATGAAGAGAAAGTTCCTTAATTTTTTATTTCCAACCATCTAAATTCACCACTTGCAAATTGCTCTTATGGTTCATCCAATCGATAATGACTTTCGAGTCCCTCAAGATTTGGATTTTGTCAATTGCCCAAAGAGAAGCCAAGGTAAGGGTCGCCCACAAGCCCAGGAGCTCCGCCTTGGTATTTGTGCCCACGCTACAATTAAGGTACCATTTTGTGACTCTTGAAGCATGATATTTGAAGATACCACCTGCTGAACAACAATTTCCTGTTGGTAAGGGTGCCCCATCGAAACAGGCTAGCATGAAACCATCTAAGAGATTAATTTCGCAAACTTTGTTTGGAATGGGATTTATTGTAGGAGGTTGCCAAGTAAAGGAGACAACAATCCTATAAACCACGGCGCGAGAAGATGGATTGCAATCCTCGAAAATCACCGGATTCCTCTCCAACCATATATTACAACATGTATAGCTGCCAAGCTTACCGGAGACGAGATATCACTAGACCACTTCGATAAGCAATCGGACATCGAGAATCCATCCCAAAGGTTTTTTATATGGATGATTTTTGATAAACAATGCCAAACTGCTTTTGTAAATGAGCAATTTATTAACAAATGATTGGCATTTTCCTCATCGCTATTGCCAAGCCTGCACACCCCCGATCCAACCTAACCTATTCTTTGGAGCACATTCCAGGTAAGTATTTTTTCATAGGCAGCCAGTCATAGGAACAGTTTTAGTTTTAATGGAAGAGGCCATTTCCACAGTTTTGGAACCCAACATTTATCACTGTGAAAATCCAATGGTTTTATGAGAGCAAAACAAATATTCTTAACTGAAAGAACTCCTGAAGCATCCCCCCCCCCGCCGAAACCAAGTTGTCCTCACCTGGTTGAAGAGAAATCCCTGCATCATTTAAAGCATTAGTAAAGTCGTCCCATTCCAAAGCAAGTTGTCCCGATAACCCCAAAGAAGCACTGGAGCACCACCGATCTGGTAAGGAAGGAACGCCCCCTGACTCACTATCCTGCGCTAGAACCAGAATTCTATTTTTGGACAGTTGCTCACGAAGCTCTTCAGTGAGAATAGAGGACTCCTCTAAACCGACAATTTTGTCCAAACCGATAAGAATCGATTTTCCTGAACTGACCCTCCACCGAAGCCAATGTAATAAGACCGGAATGCTTTTTGTTAAACCTTTCCAAAAAAGGGATGAATGCCACTGCTGATGTATTGGTTTCCTGAGCCAATCGACAATGGAAGAGCCCCCCAAATATTTATCCTTTAATATCCTTTGCCAGATGCTATCCACCGTTAGCGCCCTCCAGAGGGTATTTGCCAGTAAAGTTGTGTTGAAAGTGGTTAAATTTCTGAGACCCCACCCTCCACAGTGCTTTGGTCTTGCAAGAAGGTCCCATCTACAAAGATGGTAGTGGTGGTTGGCTTTTTGACCGCCCCATAAAAAAGAAAAACATAGTTGCCAAATGCGGGTCAAGATGGATGTTGGGATCAATTCCAGCGACATCCAAAATACGGATTGGCTCTCCAAAACATATTTAACCAAGATTAATCATGATCCGGATTATTTTCGGCACGAAATGAGAGTGGAGATATAATAAAGAAATGCACAGAGATATTGCAGATATTCAATAATATAACAGAAATGTATCAGAGATGCAACCATAAACACAGATATACAGTAATACACGATTTCTATTAATCAAATAAATGTACAGAGACTGTAAAAATATAGAGTGAAAGACTCGCTAGAATGGTGGCAGCTTATCTCTGAGAAGAGATGTGACGGCTACTCGCATTC
>ML800582.1:119764-154058 GCA_009831015.1 Picea engelmannii
GAGCCTTCACCTTGCAACCCTGCATTCCTTTCCATCAAGATCTTCATCATCTCTCTCATTTCCATGACAGCCTTTCTAAGATCTTCATCTTCTGCAGGAACACGTTCATGACTTTCTTCATGAGCCATACTTGGTGAATGCCTCTTTGAAACTTGCGGTGATTGTATATGCTTCCTCCTTGAAGGATGAGAACATGTCTCCACAATTTGACCTTCTCCTCTTGTGAGTTTCAACCTTGCGAGCATCAGAAACAAAACACTTGCAAAATAATCAAGTCTTCAAAAACCAGTGCTCTGATACCAACTTGATCTAAAAATGAAGAAGACTTGAAATCTTGAAAATATTTGCAAATAAAGTTTATGTGTTAAAAGAAAATGGATCAACTTTGCAACACATCATTAATAGGATTTACTCATTTAAGACACAATAAATAGCAGCATAATCAATGAACATAAGCATATAAACACATCGAATGATAAAGGAGTTCACCCCTCTCTTGGGCTACATCTCCTGGTCCAGCTTCCAATGGATCATTATTATTAATTTCTCAAAGTGCTCAAAAATGTGCTTTACAATGCTCAAATTGACCAACAGACTGCTCCAATGGCTTCAGAGCATCCAAAAACCCCTAGCTGGGATTTTTCGGCACCTCGTTTGGCCAAAAAACGAAGAAGTTAGGCTTCCTTGAAGTCCCCTCTTCAAGCTTGTTGTCTCTGCATCTACAAAACGCACCCTTGTTCATTCAACCTAACACACATGCAATTTAAAGCATGAAAACCCGGCACCGAATGCAACTGCACCAACGGTGCGAACTATAGGACGCTTATGGGCACGCCAACCGCTAACCGCCTAGCTCTCGGGAACATGAGGGTCATATGACCTCGCGCATTTTAAAAAGGGCTCCGTCCCATAGGCAAATAGAACCGTTACATGTGGAGGGTCGTTTCAACCTTTTTAAACCACAATGTAAAACCCAAAACATGCGCGCCATTGTACCGGAGCCATATGACATGGTCGTATGGTATAACCACGGGCTGGGGCTAATCCCCAGCCCGACCCCCGCGCCAAACAATAAACAATACAAATTCAAATTGATTTAACCCTACTCATATAACAAGGAACAATCGGTGGTGTATTGGTCAGGCGGACTTTGTTAAAGCTTTACAATGGTGGGATGGTCCAGGGTTCGATCCCCATGGACTCCATATTATTTTGAACCAATAACCCATTCAACGGTGCCACGTGGCAGCCCATGACTGGGCCACGTGGCACCAAACCACAAACCAAAAACTGCCACGTGTCGAAGCACCATTCGCCCAAATCTGCCAATATGAAACTGCCACATCATCACATTCCACATCAACATATGGTTGTACGGTCTCTGCCACGTCAGCCTGTACGATCTGCACAGTCGGCGTCATTTTTTTTGCCTGTTTAACGATTCGAACAGATAGCAATATCTCTCGCTCCCGACGTCCGTTTGAGACGAAACGAGTTGCGTTGGATTCGCAACGACAAGGCCTATGCTCTCGTTCGATTTGAAGCGATTTTGATCACTTTGAATGTTTGAGCAAAATTTGATCCCCTGATCACCCCCACCTTATTGCACACCCCTTAGAATCATCGTGAGTGACTGTCCCAGTCTACCCTCACGGCATCGTGGTCCTCTCGAACTAGGTAATCATTAACCTACAGTTTGAGCCATGGCGGGAGTGCTAGTAGGCTGTGGCAAGGTTGTTGTCCGCACCTCTCCCTCAACATCTCTGGTAGTCGTGCGTGACCCCTTTACTCCATATGTGAGTCTGGTCGGCAAGCTGTCATCAACTTGCATCATCAACAAATCATGTCAGAACATATCTAGATCATATCATCCAGTCAGATGCACTGATATCACAGTAAACAATCAAACCCCAACGGCACACTCCCTGACTCGATCTGGAGTCCAAGAGGTTCCATCGATGTCTCTGCATCCTCGAGGTCCAAAACCCTGAACACTCAGTAAAACCGAGTCAATAGCACCTGTCTATGTCAAATGTAGTAAAATAACATATCATCAACCCATAACACCTCATAATAAAAATCAAAGTTTTAATAGCATAATAATCTGGATCAGTTGCGAGCAAGTGTCCTCAAAGAATAACTTCGCTCAGTGCGCCAGAGCGAGATGTTACATACACCCCCTCTTGGTCTAAACTTCATCCCGAAGTCTCACATTATAAATGTCTAATAAAGTGTATCATAGTATCATATATCTATCTATTAAGCAAAAATGGAAACTGCTGGCACATATCATATTTGTCCTCCCAGGTCGCCGAGTGCGGACTATAATTGTCCCACTGGACCTTGACCTGATCTACCATTTGACGTCATAATCGTTGAACACGATGATCCAAGATGTGGACTGGCTCAGCCGTGAGTGCCCCCTCGTTCAACACCTGCAAGGAACTCATGTCAATAACATGTGTAGGATCACTAATATAATGTCTCAAAATAGAGACGTGAAATACATCAGGCATACGCCTCAAGAAGCAGGAAAGGCTAGTCATTATTCCACGAGCCTCTCTTTTCGACAATATTGTAGGAGATAGTTTAGCCCCCTTTTCGAACTTGATCAAACTCTTATGCGGTTTCCGCCGCAAAAATACTCGATCGCCATATCGTAACTATGATCGACATGATGCGCATCGACAAAACTCTTCCGTCGATCCTGCGCTTCCTTGATCCCTTGTCTTAGTTTTCATTTATTCTTCCATTTCTTGGATCGCTTCCAGTCCCACCAGGACCCTATCCTCAAGCCGATCCCAATTCAAATGCATCTGATATAGTCACTTGTAAAGAAACTCGAAAGGCACCATCTCAATGGTTCTTTGGTAACTTTTATTATAAACAAATTCCACCAGTGGCAAGAATTCTTCCCAATGCTTTGGTTGGTCCATCACGTACAGGTGCAACATGTCCTCCAAGGTTTGGTTCGTTCATTCGGTCTGCCCGTAGTCTCTGAGTGATAGGCAGTACTAAAGTTAAGTTGGGTTCCCAAGGCCTCTTGGAAACTCGTCCAAAATCGTCCAGTAAACACCGATCCTCGATCAGATATAATCCTCTTAGGCATGCCATGAAGCCTCACAATCTCACTGATGAAAAATCTAGCTATGTCAGGTGCCTGATACGTCGTACGCACAAGAATAAAGTGAGCACTCTTCGTCAGAGTGTCTACTACTACGAAAATCGAGACATGTCTCCTTGTCGTCAGTGGCAATCCAACAATAAAATCCATCGAAATAACCTCCCATTTCGATTCTAGAATAGCATGTGGTTGTAGTAATCCTGTTGGGTGTCTATGTTAAGCCTTTACCTCCTAACATTCTAGACATCTGGCCACATCGTTGACTATGTCTGCCTTCATTCCCTTCTAGAAGAATAAGGGTTTAAGGTCTGCCCTCATCTTCGTGACTCCCGGGTGAGCCATGTATACTGCTCTATGAGCCTCGCTTAGGATCAAAATCCTCAACTCGTCGTTTGGTGGTACGTAGATCTAACTTTTAAACCTCAATAAACCATCACTATCAAATGAAAATCCCTCAAATTGTGGTACCATCATTGTGTTTTTTCTGATAAAACCCTTGACCTCTTTGTACCAGTCATCGTCACGCTGTAAAGTTAGAATCTTTTCACGTAGATTCGTCTGAAGAGGCAGCACCGAAAAGATGCATGGTCTCCAACTCAATGCATCTGCCACTCGGTTCACTGTGCCTTTTATGTATGTAATCTTGAAGTCGTACTCGCTAAGAAATTTCGACCAACGTCGTTGTCGCGCATTTAGGTAGATTTGCGTAAATATGTGTTGTAGTCCACAATCGTTAGTCTTTAGTTCAAATTTTCATCCAACAAGGTAGTGTCTCCAAACCTTCAAGGCATATACGATGGGTAATAACTCCAAATCGTGCATCGCGTAATTCTCCTCATGCCTTCTCAGCTTCCTCGAAATGTAAGCAACCACTCGTCCATCTTGCATCAAGACTCCGCCTAAGCCTTCCTTGGATGTGTCAGAGTATACCAAGAAGTCCATGTCCATGTCAGGGACCTTTACTATTGGTGTTGTTGTCAACAATTCCTTGAGCCTCTGAAATGCTTCTGCGCATTTCTCGGTCCAAACAAACTTCTTTTTTTTCTTCTGCAACTCCGTGATCGGACTTGATATCTTCGAAAACCCCTCGACGAACCGTCGATAGTATCTTGCTAAACCCATGAAGCTACACACTTCTGGGACATTCGTCAATGCAGGCCATTCCATAATAGCCTCGACCTTGTCTTGATCCACGGAGATGACCTACCCTAAGTAGTGAATCTTTGATTGATAAAATGAGCATTTGGACAATTTCCCATACAATTTGTGCTCTCGCAGACACTGTAGTACCAAGCGCAAGTGCTCGTCATGCTCCTCTGTCATCCAAGAGTAGATCAAAATATCGTTAATGAATACTTGGACAAACTTGTCCAATTACTCGCGAAACACCCCATTCATAAAACTCATAAATACCCCTAGGGAATTTTTTAGTCCAAACGGTAAAACAATAAACTCGTAATGTCCAAACCTCATCTTAAAGGCGGTCTTAGGGACATCATCCTCCTTGATCCATAACTGGTGATACCTTGATCGCAAATTGATCTTTGAGAACACCGTCGCGCCCTTCATTTGATCGAACAAATCATCAATCCTCGGCAACGGATAATGATTCTTGATTGTTGCCTTATTCAATTAATGGTAGTCAATGTAGAGCCTCCACGAATCATCCTTCTTTTGTATGAAAATAATCGGTGCACTCCACGGTGACATGCTTGGATGTATTAGTCCCAGGTCCAACAACTCCTTCAGTTGCATTTTCAACTCTTGTAACTCCGGGGTCGACATCCGATAAGGCGTTCTTGCTATCAGTTCAGTCCTCGGTTTTAGGTCTATAGTAAACTCCAATTCCCTCTCCGGTGACATCCTAGGTAACTCCTCCGAAAATATGTCGGAAAACTCTCTCACCACCGGAAGGTGTTCTAAACGTTTCGCTAATCCCTTCTCGTTTAACATAAGGATCGCATAAAGCTTGCACCCCTTGTGCATGCTCTTCCATAGCTGTAAGGAAAATATGAACCTCAGGGAAAATTCCTGGGTCCGTCCTACAATCTCATGTCTCTGTCCCTCGTCATCGACCAAGCTCAACCGTTTCATCTTACAGTTGAGCATCACCTCATGCGATTCCAGCCAGTCCATACCAATTACGAAATCATAAGATCCTAAGATCGTGACGTACAAGTTGTCCCTTGTGACAAACTCTCCCAGGTTTAGGATACAACCCGTAACCTTTCCTCCAACCTTTTGTTTGGCTCTCAAGGCCATCTCTACGAAGCTAAACTCATCCTATTTAAATTCCTTTACCTTAATCATTTTTAGTGCTGCACCAGAAATGAAACTCTCGGTAGCACTGGGATCTATCAAAATAATAAGGATCTGGTCAGCGACGGTACCCGTCATCTCAAGCATAGTCGATTGATGCTCTGTCTGGTGGTTATGCACCACTACATGATTTTGATGGGCCTTGCCCATATCTCCCATGCTAGTGGGTCCGGCTGATTTGGACGCTCTAGTCCTCTCCACCGGGCAGTCGCGTTGGTAGTGTGTCTCCCCACACATCCAACACCCCTTCTTCATCCCAGTAGTCCTGGTAGCCAAAGTAGAAGCTGAATTCCAATGCTAAGGCCAACACAAACTTGTTGACCTTAAGTGTCTCAGTAAGGGTACGGAGCATACCAGAGCAGCTCCATAAAACAGGCCTCGTACTCGGGCACCGTATGGCCTCCCTATCGTAAGGCATTGAACTCATTGAGCTGACGCTCAATGAATTCCTCTGAAATATACCTCTCTCGGAACCATTCCTCGAACAGTTCCCATGAGACGTCTTCGACGACCATGTTCAGCTATGGTAGGAGTGTCTTCCACCATAGAAGAGCGCTCCCCTTCAGTTGAAAGACCTCCATGCGAACCTTCATGTTGGAGGTATAATCGCGAAGTGCGAAGCACATTGCGATGTTCTCCAACCATGCCTCGACGGCTGCATCGTCCAGGGCACCAAAGAACTCAGGAAATTTGACCTTCTCGAGTTTGCGATGAATGCTACAAGTACCAACTGGAGCGCACGGTGGAACCTCAGTAGGTGTCGGTGCCATGGCCTCATCTCTGTCCAAACGACTGATCAGTGCCTCATACATGCACTGAAAATATCTCATCATTTCGACTACATCACCAACTGTTATCTACTCCTGTCCAAAAACCTGCTCATCTCCCTGGGGGTTAGACTCCTCAGGCGCGGATGCTACTGGAGGTGTCGCACCTCCTCCCCTAACACTTCGTCGTCTAACTCTGTAGAGTCCTCTAACCATGATTACCTGTACGCACACAAGTCAACTCGATTAGCAACAATATAATCAAATCATATCAACGAAAGCCGTAGCGATCCCAAGTCGCGGGTTGAACCCTGCTCTGATACCATATGCAACACACCTCTTGTTTTGTCATGACAACAAGCCTCACGTAACAAGTGCGGAAATTTAGCATTTAAGAAATGAAATTTATCTCTTGGAATTGCAGGGATCTATGCATAAAGAAAAGAACAATCAATTTGTGACATAATTTGAGAAGAATTACCATGTTTTGTTCTTTTCGTCCTATTAATTTTGGATTCTTTGTATATGAGCTCATATGCACTTCTACAACATATATAAACCATGAATAAATATATAAACATTTACAAAAATAGATTAAATATATTACACACAACACACAACATGTAATTACACATAAGAGACACTTATATTTATGAAAAACACCAACTGTGTGAAGACTTCAGACGTTCCTCCCAACCATAAATTATGCTACTGATAAACTCTCAACAACAGGTCACCCCCGAGATGAGACTTGAAATCCACAAGGGGAAGTCTTTCTAGGCTAGACTAAGGTCTATACTCAATAGTTAATACCAAGACATGGTGCCAACTGCTACAACTAGCCTACAATGTTTGTCATTTCTCTCAAAAGAGAGAGACATCCATGGGCCTAGAAACCCTCTTCTTTAGAGTACATGGTTCAGACAAAGTGCCTCTTCTGAGTACAAAATATTTACACTCTTTTTACCAGTTGCTTCCCAGAGATTTTCCTATTCAACTTCCATAATCGAGTGACACCCTACATATGGTAAGTGTCATAGACCTTAAATTCTGAGAATAAAAAAATAATTATACACCATTTATTCAACCATAATAATCTATTTTACTTCCCTTCCCTCACAACTTATGGCCACCTAAGTTATATTATTCTATTTAAACAACTCCATATATATATATATACATATATATATATATATATTTCGAGGTTATCCTAAGTCATAATCCATAAAACTTGATAACCTATATACATATATGCTAAGTTTCCATATTCTAAGGTTATTCCTATTTCGAATTGAGGATAAGTTTGATATATATATATATATATATATATATATATATATATATATATCTTATGATGATTATTTAATTGTAATACCCTCTTATGGTTAACGTTGATATTCAATACAAGTCCTTGTTAACATAGTGTTTGAAGTTCGTACTATATGATATTTGCTAACATCCACATATAATTGTCACCCCAAGCTATTTCATTGTCTCGTCATACATTAATGGGTTTCACTTTTCACATGTATTAATTTAGTTTTTTTTGGAAGTTGGCTTTTAATACACAACATATATATTAATATGTGATTTGATATACATTAGCACTAGCCCTGTCATATCGTGAAGTGGATAAAATTTGGTGTACGTAGAGTTGTTGCTACTTCTACGAGGTAATTAAACCCACATTGGTACCATTCTTAATTTAATTCCCACTAATGTTTTGTCGTTAGCCGACATGTCATATGATCATGCATGTGACACATGTGGTTACTGTCTCGAGACTAGTTTTTCTTGACATTTGTGCTAAGGATGTACATGCGTAGGGCCATCATTTTTCAAAGTCTTAGGTTTTTGTTCATTCAATCCTTAACCCTTCCGGCCTTTCCCTAGTTTGGCTCATTTTACACTTCTTGGTTATTTTTTTTCCACTTTGCATTCTACCATGAGAGGATTTCATAGTGTCAAGTAATTTCTCTTGTGAGTGCTAGGCATTCATAGCATTGTTGGATTTGCATATGATTGCACCATCACTAACCTGGTAACATTTTTAACACCCCTTTATTGTTTTTTCTTCTATAAGTTGTTATTATCTGAGCCATTAGCTTGTGGTGGTGGTAATGCTTGTTTCACCAGCTTTGTCTCCATACCTCTATGACATTTTCTACAGCGAACTTCTTGTCCTCTGTATGGTATATTTTAGTCCCGTTAATATTTTTCTTCCAGTTTGTTCTTGGTATTAAGGTATTATCCTTGAATCATTATTTTATGGATGTTTATGGTCCAAAGAACCTGTTCAATTCGTTTATGTGATTCACACCTAGTTAGGATTTATGGTTAGAGAGAATATTGGCTTTGCATAGAGTCGATTTGTTCTCTAGTTTTACTTTGTAATAATTTTTCTTTGTAATTCTTGATACATTTATTCTCGGTTAAATGACTAATGATGGGCCATGGATATTTTTTGTGAGGGTATCCATCAACCATTCAACTCCTCGTACATTCAGGCGCATTTCAAGCGATGAACAGAGATACCAAGATACTCATTACATCCATGGTAAGTTGGTATTTTAATTGTGTAAATACTTATGCTGTTTAATTAACTATGTATCACATCCTAACTTGATTTCTATTTGATGTATAAGTATCTTGGAGGTTGGTACCATCGAGATTCATGAATACCTTTGCTCAGAAAGGTATTTAGATTCCATTCCTTAACTACTTTCGAGTTTGGCACTCAATTTTTGGATTGTTCTATTATCATATATAGTTGAACGAATAAATTGTATATCCATTCATAGAAGTCTATAACTTAGATCTATTGTTTACGCATTTCATAATTTTTTGATACTATATATATGCATTTTCTTTCATTTATATATAGTCATTATCCATGTTTTTCTTTATTGTTATTTCCCTTAGGGAATATATATACAATCATCGTAATCATTTCCTTTGGAATATATCCAAAGTATATTTCATTAAACTCTGTAACGATATATACATGGTAAATTTTGTTTAAACTCTGTAACGGACTCCCTTTGATTACATGCATGGCACATTTTGTTTAAACTATGTAACGATTCACTTTTGAATATATGTACAATGTATTTTATTAAACTATGTTACTATTTCATTTTGGATATACGCATGGTGTAATATGTTAATTCTGTAACGATTTTCCTTTCATATATATATATATATATAATGTTATTTGTTGAAACTTATTTTCTCTTCCATATAAGTTTCTTATACGAATACAACTTTGATTTAATAACTGGGTTTATACCTACGAGTTTCATTACTTTATTAATGGTAGTAGGATTATGTTCATAGTTCTAGGATTAGAATAGCTACTAACTCCCTTTCACACTTTTCCTACCTAAATTCATAATATGCATCAATCCTTTTTTGATAATTGACTTAATTTATAATAATGTTACACTTTATTTATGCCAAGAATTTAGACATAGTAACGCACAATAAAAACATTGTAATATTTAAATCAACATAATTCATAACAGGAATAAAATCTGGAAATTTGGGGAAACCACATGTTGAAGACCTTGTTCCTCCCAACCTTAGACTAGACTCTTTGTCATTTTTCTCACCCTCAAGGTAAGTTCAGAATCCAAGGGGATACCTATGTGGCCACTTACAGAATTTTGAGCTCCCTTGTTGTGGGTAATATTTGTAAAATTCTATTATGTCTAGTTGGTTTTCGCATAGCCTTTTTCAAGCTATCAAATTCATCTATCTTGGAAAAAAGGCATCTCATTGCCTTTCCATGACTTGTTTTATTTTTCCTGGGACTTGTGGCACTTGTCTTCAACCTCTTGCTCATTGACCACTTGTTAGATTCAACTTTACACATGTTCATAAATTCTCCTATAAATATGGAATGCGTTTTTTTTTAAGTTAAGTTAACGCCACATCTTGTCTCAATATGCTACCACCTGGACAACCCCTTTGGATTTGTAACCCCCTCTTTAATATCTGCTTCAATGTGTTCCCCTTTTCCATTTATGTTTATTTTCATAAAAATAATAATAATAAAGGTTTACAATTCAATTTTGGTCAATCGACCAAATTGTCTTTTTGGAAAATAGTTAAAATTCTAAATTAAAAACAATAATAGAAATAATAATTAAAAATCCAAGTTGTGGGGTATCACATACACCCCCCCTTAGAACTTATCACCATCCTCGATGATAACTAGTTTTCATCAATACCATTTTAGAACAGAAATGGATATGCTTCCCGCATATTACTTTCCATTTCCCAAGTAGCCTCTTCTGGACTAAGGTGCTTCCATTGCACCTTTACATGTCCTATGGCTTGATTCCTGAGTATAATTTCCCTCTTGTCTAAACTACGATATGTATATACTAGGAACTCACCCACAGGTTCCACTTATATCATTTTCCAATCAACAACGTGAGTAGGGTCATATATATACTTTTTCAATAACGAAATGTGAAATAGATCATGTACTTTTATCGTGGCTAGAAGTGAAAGTTGATAAGCTATTGGTCCTATTCAAGTAAGTATCTCGAATAAGACACAATACCTAGGTGCTAACTTAGTATACCTGTCCAGTCATAAAAAAAATATTTTTAGGTTTAACTCTAATATACATATGATCTGTAACATTGAACTCTCTTGGAGTCCTTTTTGCATCAACATAATGTTTTTTCCTATCATGAGATCCTGATCTACTTTCAGGTTCTTCTATGCTTGTTTCACTATTAGTTCCATGTCTTTTAATATATATAATGTCCTATCATCAATCTATTTACAATATTACTCCATGAAACAAGTGTATTACATTTTCTGCCATACAAAATTTCGAAAGGACTAAGTTTTGTTGAAGCTTGATAATGACTATTATAAGAAAACTCAACTAAATACAAATATTCTTCCAATTTACCAGGTGTGTCCATAACATACATTCTAAGAATGTCTTCAAGAATCTGATTGGTTCTTTGAGTTTTCCCATCTGTTTGCGGATGACAATCGGTATTGAAATTCAATTGGGTATCTAACTCTTTAAATAAAGCCTTCCAAAAATTTTCGGTAAACTTAACATCTCTATAAGATATTATAACTTTAGGAATTCCATGTAACCTAAATATTTCCTTCATGAATATTTATGCTATATTAATAGATTTGTAGGTTGATTTTACAAGTATGAAGTGTGTTTCTTTACTTAATTTATCAACCACAACCATAATTGAGTAATTTTTCTTAATACTTCTAGGTAATCCAGTAATAAAATCCATACTATCACTTATCATTTCCATTATGGAATGGGTAAGGGTTGTAGTAGTCTGACTAGATGTTGATGTTCAACCTTAACCTATTGACATTCCAAGCATATAACTAGATATTTTGTGCTGTCGACGCCCTCTCCCTACACAACCCGCAGGTCGGAAGGTCCACGTCGCACAGGATCTTTCTTTATCACGGCCTGAAGAACTCTAACCGGTTCTTCTAATTCCCTATCGGGAATTATGTACCCACAACAAACTCTCCATGGGATCTCCTCTTTACAATTGGGAGATCAGACTTCACGACTTCGCGAGGTCAGTGGTCAGGCATTGGACTCTTGAATCCCCGAGACCCAACAATAGTCAACGCTGACCTTTTTCTATCGGGATTTTTCCTGTCGCGATTTTGGCACTCGCGATGTCGAACAACTTGGTTTACCGACCCCTGAATCCCGATATGCCGAAACTCCGACACATGTGCGAGTTGACTATTCAACGCTTCACCTCCTCGGCATTTCGAACTTCGTGGTATCATGAATCCTTGTGTAATTTTTTCGGGACTTCTCACCACGAAACCCCGATAAGGTGTGCCACCTATCCACTTGTCGACTCCTGTGGCCCCACACTATTCTCGTAGCTGTCGGGATATCGCGTATCACGGTTTCATGATTCTCGTTGCAATGTTCACGAGACTTCAACCCACGAACTCCCGATATGGAACCCTATGAGTAAATCCGACGGCCCTTGCACCTTGGATCAACAGTCCTGCCCCTCCTGAGCTCTGAACCTTTTGATGCTTCTGCCGTAACTCCTCTGCTCCTCTGTGAGATATGACAGCTCACAGAACTTCGTGAATCCTCCTCGAAGAATTCCAACCATCCATTCTTCCGTGACGATTTCTGCGGATGACCAAGTGTTTCTCCATGGAACTCGTCCACCTGCGCGCATACTTGCAATGCCTCTTGCCAACTTCAAGATACTTGGCCCTTTACCCCCTTCAACTCCTTCAAAGTTTCAATCCTTCTGCACTTTCCCCGACTCAACGCCTTTTGGAAAATCCCTTCACACACTCCTTGCGACATATTTTCAAACACTTCCGAGTGTTGAAATCCCTTCGAATCTGCACACACATGCAACAGTAGTCTCTAAACGGTTCACTCAGGTTCGCAACCTTGAAGCTTCACTCAGCCTGCACATGCCTTTCACGGCTGTTGTACCTACCTGCACCTTAGAGCGAATGAGAACAAAAGCTATCTCTATCTGAACCCTTCTGTCAACGCACTCCTTGCGGACAATTCGACTACACTCCTTGCAGGAATCCTTGTTCAGATAGAGAAACAATTGAAACTCACTCCTTCTTCCTTTCAGACTTCAAACTTCAACATGAAATCATATACACAGCATATAAAGCGAATGCATAACAAGAAGCAAACATTCATGAGCATATCATTCAACATTAATACACAGGGAACAAACACGAAACCATGAATTTGAATCAACCTCTTTCTATTAATTCAAATGTTTGTACATGGGTGTTCTTACATAGCTCTTTGCATGCTCTTGCTCCAATGCTTCCTCTGATTATGTTACAATACACAATGAGGGTGTCTATATCCTGTTTCTCTCTTGTGTTCTAAAACTGTCTAATCTAGAATTAAATTCTATCTACCTGCATTAACTACCTTAAATGCCTTCTACCTACTAAGGACGAGAGCAAATCGCTCAAGGTCAATTTACATTATACAAGTGCGCTTCTTCTTAATGACCTCATTTAAGATTGCAGAACAAATTCAAGGGAGATTCAATATTTGTGTTGGCTTGTCCAGCTATCCTTTGCTTCTGCACTGGCTTGCTTGATGTTGGCGATGCTCCTGCATCATACTCCCTCGCTTGAAAATTTTCATGGGCTCCTATCCATGAGCTCACGCACGGTATATCCATGCTTTTGGATCTCTGCCTCGTTGTCCGAGCTGGCATCTTCAACTAGATGTTTCTTCCACTTGACCAAATACTCAAAGTATTTCTTTCGCCTGGTCGTCTTGCTCACTCTTTTATCCAGTATGCGCTCCATCTGTGGCTTATCTGCAACTGGCATCTGTTGTGTCCACTGAACCAGTAGTTGCTCATCTCCAGTCTCTGTTCCTTCAGCCTTATATGGGTACAAATATGAGATATTGAATATCGAAGAAATTCATATCCCATCGGGTAATTCAATCTCGTAAGCATTTGCCCCAAATTTCTTCAAGATTCTACATGGCCCGATTTTCTTCATCTTCATCTTATTATATGTTCCTCTCGGGAACCTTTCTTTCCTCAAATGTGCCAGAACCAAATCACCAACCTCAAACTGAAGTTGTCTCCTATGTTGATATGCCCTACGCTTATACTTCTGACTTGAATTCAGCAGTCACTCCTTCACCTGGTTGTGAAGTTCCTCCATCGCCTTTGCGAATTCTTCTACACTAACGCTCCTAGTCGCAGTCTGTTATGAATCCCTCAGTTTAGAAATTCCTCTCGGATGCATGCCATAGACAACCTAAAATGGACTCTGTCCTGTGCTCCTATTGACTGAGTCATTATATGCAAACTCTGCCTGTGGTAATATGTTCTCCCACTGGATGTGGTGTTCTGTCACCAAGCTTCTCAGCAAGTCTCCCGGACTTTTGTTGAACAACTTTGTCTATCCATCCGTCTGAGGATGATAAGTTGAACTAAATGACAAGTTAGTTCCTAGCTTCTTCCATAAGGTCCTCCAAAAATGCCCTATGAATTTCGTATCTCGATCCGAAACTATACTCTGTTAAAATGGGAGAGTAGATTGATAAACAAATATTCTATTGCTTACAAAATCAATACAATGAACTCTATTATATAGAGTGTACAGTTTGTTATCAGATCTAATTTATTCTAAAGATAACTCAAGAGGTTGAGAGAATATCTCAACCACACACCAAACTAGGATCTCACCAATCCAACTCTCTAACAACCTCTTAATAATAGGATCACACAACTCACGTAGAGATGAACTCTACCTCTCAATACATTAGCAAGAACATTAGATAAGTAGGAATTATATATTCCAACACTCTCCCTTAATGACTACTTATCTAAATATCTTTGTGGCCATATCTTCGTGTGCTTCCTCTTGTACCTACATTTGATTATTGACGTACATATAAAAAGAAATCCATCTACCAGAATACATGGGTCATCAGCCGCTGTAACCGCCAGTTCTATAGGAATCCTTTTCAGCTACATGGTTCATTCAACCATTCTTCCTCATAGCTCCCCCTTCATCACATCATCATCAACCTGGGTTTTATTTCGGCTTACCCATAACCATGCTTTGGGTTTTCTCGGATTACCCTCAACCATGCACCAGGTTTTCTCGGATTACCTGTAACCATGCTCTGGGTTTTCTTGGATTACCCTCAACCATGCATCAGGTTTTCTCGGATTACCTGTAACCATGCTTTACATAGTGGTTTCTAGATTACCACGAACTTTTCACATTACTGGGTATACAATGGCTCAGGTACATAGAATTTTCTAGGACCACTACATCAAAATATCCTAATCTTACTTTCAATTACATGTCTCTCAAATAACATAACTATGCACACCTTCAAACCAAAAAAATATCAATAAAAATACTTGTAAAATCATAACTCGATCACACTTACAATCAACCCTCTGTGAGTATGACGGAATGGGCACGTACACCTCACTTCATTTCGCTATAACACCTCCATATAATCTGTAGAAGAACTTCTTGAACATTCTCTTCGTCAACACTGTGGTTCCAGGATACCACCTCCATTCCAAATGGAGAACACACGGGATCCTCATGTCCCCTCAACTGTATGGTCAACAAGGATCCCCACAGGTCCATGTAAGCCAGATCATATTCTAGATCTCAGGGATCTCTTTCGAGTGATAGTCTATCTTGGATTGTGTAAACTTCAGCCCATGAGCAGTACTGACAACAACAGTTCTGTCATTGAGCCCAATAATACCCTTACTTCTGAGCTTCATCAATGCTGTAAGAGCCACCCCAGTATGGGGGCATATAAACATACCGTCAGATCTGCCAGAGCTGCAACATCCATCAACTCCTCCTCAGTAGCCTCCTCGACTATTCCATCTAAATTCTTCATTGCATAAACAGCTCGATCGATCGACACGGGATCACCAATCTGTATCGCCGATGCAAAGGTGGAATTGGCAGTCACAGGCTTAAAGTCATTCCACCCAGACTTATAGCGTGAATACAGAGGATTGGTATTGGCAGCCTGCACACAGACAAGGCGAGGAATATCATTCACCAAACCCAGCTCCTTGCACATCTGGAACCCCATATAAAAGGCATAGATATTCCCCAAGTTCCCACCGGGCATAATGACCCAATCTGGCACCTCCCAATCGAACTGCTGCAATATCTCGATGGTTGCGGTCTTCTGCCCCTCCAACCGCAGGCTGTTAAGTGAATTGGCCAGATAGATCGGTAACTCTGCAGTCACCTCCCATATCAGCCTCATACACCCATCGAAATCAGTATCGAGACTGAGCACCAATGCACCATTGCCAATGGTGTTTCCTGATAAACTTCTTGTCAACCCAGCAGATCCTCGATCGGTCCACTCCGTGCCCTTTCCTCCAAAATCCGTGGCTCCAGACATAGAAATCCGTTCTATATTTCCAGAAGAACTCATAGCTTGGGCCTGACCAGATCCTGTTGCGAAAAGCATTGAATAAAGGTTGCCACTGCCAGTATTTGACGATGTCAATGGAAACAAGCCAGACAAAGGGTTATGTCCTTGTGAGTAATCATACTTGGAGGGAGGCGGCATAACTCGAAGCATGTTTTCCGGCGACTGTGCATCAACAAACTCAGAGGCAACAACGTCCATTGTATTCACTTGCGAATGACTGCCTGGGGTACCTGAACCTACAGCCAACCAGAAAGGCAGTGGCAATATGCAATTTCGTGGCAACAATGAACTAGGGAACCACGGGTCAATTTGCTCCCATTACACAGCGATTTCGTGGTTTTCCACCAGCAGTAATTTCTTGGCTTTCAGATTTGACACCAACAGCGATTTCATGGCATCCATACTTCTTTTCTCGGTGGCAGCGCCTTCTATGGTAGCGGATCTATCATCAGAAATATGTGATCTTCTCAAGCACACCCAAAGGCGCACTCTAACAACAAAACACAACGGCAAGTTTCTCTTCACACACTACACAAACATACTACTCTATTCTCCACATGTTCCTGGGCACTCCTGTGAGGGAGTCACACCCAGTCCTGAAGCTTTGATACCATGTTAAAATGGGAGAGTAGATTGATAAAAAAATATTCTATTGCTTACAAAATCAATACAATGGACTCTATTATATAGAGTGTACAGGTTGTTATCAGATCTAATTTATTCTAAAGATAACTCTAGAGGTTGAGAGAATATCTCAACCACACACCAAACTAGGATCTCACCAATCCAACTCTCTAACAAACTCTTAATAATAGGATCACACAACTCACGTAGAGATGAACTCTACCTCTCAATACATTAGCAAGAACATTAGATAAGTAGGAATTATATATTCCAACATACTCCTCGGCAACCCATGAAGTCGAATGATCTCTTTGAAAAATAGATTCACAGTGTGAGTTGCGTCACTGGTTTTCTAACATGGAATGAAGTGTGTCATCTTGGAAAATCTATCCACCACCACAAAGATTGAATCACAACCTCTTTATGTTCTTGGCAACCCCAATACAAAATCCATGCTAATTGCATCCCACGGCCTCTCTAGTATGGGCAATGGTTGATAAAATCCCACATTCTTCTTCCTCCCCTTTGAATGCTGGCAAATTTTGCATATGTCTACAAATCTCATGACATTTGCTTGCATTCCTGGCCAAAAATATGACTCATTCAGCTTTGTGAATGTCTTGTCGTGACCAAAGTGTCCTACCAATCCTCCACTGTGTTTCTCTTTTAGCAAGTTCTCCCTCATGGAGCATTTCAAAATACACAGTTGATTACATCTGAACAGTAATCCCTCCTGGATCATGTATTCTATCCATTGGCTTCTGTTTATGAGAATTGGATTCTCAGCTACTTCATACACCTCCTTAAAATCTTGATCATCAACGTACATGTCCCTGAGATCATCAAAACCCAATGTTGTGACCTTGAACTCCTGCAACAACAAACACTTCTTGCTCAAAGCATCAACCACTTTGTTAGCAGTACCAGAAATATATTTTATCACAAAAGTGAAATTCTGCATATACTCAACCCATTTAACATGTCTCTGATTCAACTTTTCCTGTTGAGTCACAAACTGAAGTGCATGGTTATCACTGTATAAGACAAACTCCTTCGGAATCAAGTAATGCCTCCATTTCTTTAATGCTTGGATGATAGCATAGAACTCCTTATCATAAGTGGAGTACTTCACCTTTGCTTCATTCAGCTTCTCGCTGAAGTATTCTATCGGCCTATCTTCTTGACTCAAGATTGCCCCAATTGCCAACCCGCTTGCATCACATTTCACCTGAAATGTCTTTCGGAAATCCGACAACACCAAAACTGGTTGTTCCATAATCTTCCTCTTCAACAGATTAAAAATTTTCTCAGCCTCTTCAGTCCAGTGAAAAGAGTTGTGTCTTTTCTTCACTGTGTCCATCATTGCTGCGCTAATTCCACTGAAATTCTTGATGAACTTTCGATAGAAACTAGCCAATCCGTGAAAACTTCTTACCTCAAAGATATTCTTCAGTGATTGCCAATTCTTGATTACCTCCAACTTATCTGGATCCATCCACAACTCATTTTCCGAAATGACAAATCCCAAGTAAATGAGCTTTGTCTTCATGAATGAGGATTTCTTCATGTTTATCAACAACTTCTCCTGTTGTAACTTCTGTATTACTATAGCCAAATGATTCAGATGCTCTGCCACTATTTTACTATAAACCAGTATGTCATCCCAATACACAATGGCAAATTTTTCGATGAACTCCCTCAGGACTTTGTTCATCAACCTCATGAAGGTACTCAGCGCGTTTGTTAAGACAAATGGCATAACAAGCCATTCATACAAACCTTCATTTGTTTTGAATGTTGTCTTCCATTCGTCACCTTCTCTCATGTGGATCTGGTGATAACCGCTTTTCAAATCAATCTTTGAAAAATACTTTGCTCCACTCAAGCAATCCATCAGATCATCCATCCTCAGTAATGGAAATCAGTACCTGATAGTTATCTTGTTGATTTCCCTTGAGTCAGTACACATCCTCAAGCCTCCGTCTTTCTTCGGACTGAGTACTGTTGGAACACCACATGGACTCAAGCTTTCTCTGACCAAACCTTTGTCCAATAAATCCTGGACTTTCCTTTTAACTTCTTCATTCTCTTGCGGTGTCAATCCGTACGCAGCTTTGTTTGGAAAACTGGCTCCTGGTATGAGATCAATATGATGACTCACACTTCTAATCAGTGGTAACGAATGACGTAATTTGTCCACTACAATGTCAGTGAACTCTTCCAGCAGTTCATGAACTTCGACTGGTAAATCATCTACTCTTGTGCTAGTCAACACAATTCTAGGCTTTCTGACCACAATAAACTGTGGATCCTCCTTCTTAAACTCCGTAAGAAGTTCCTTCCCACTCATGAGAAGTATAGTGTTGCTTACTTCCAGCTTCACCTCCTTATCCTTAATTGGAAGCAACATGTGTGTCCTCCCATTCTTCACCAGGGTATATGTGTTCATTCTCCCATCATGAATCACATTCCTGTCATATTGCCATGGTCTACCCAGCAATAGATGACAAACATCCATAGGAATGACATCACATAAGATCTTATCATTATATCCTCCTATGTTGAATTCAACTAAACATTGTTTAGTGACAGTTACCTGGTGTCCTTTTTGTAGCCACGAAACTTTGTATGGGCTAGGATGATCAGTCATCTCCAGCTCTAGCTTCTCTACCATCTCCGTAGAAATGAGATTATCCATGCTACCACTGTCTACAATGACCTTGTGTACCCTATCCTTGGTCTTGCAAGCAGTCCTGAAAAGTATGGTCCTTTGGACTAAACTCTCCACCTCCTTCTCGGGTGTCAAAAGGACTTTTCGCATCATCAGCGATCTGCTGCCTTCAACGTCTTCTACCTCAACATCCCACCTCTGTGCTTCAACGATGTGAGCTTCTCCACTCTCCTTTTTATCTGGACACTCATAAGACTTATGCCCATTCTTTCCACACGTGAAGCAGGTTATTACTCCACCTCTTCCTCTTCCTCTACCTCTATTACGAGGAAAAGTGTTATTGCCACCATAATCTCCTCTCTGATCAGTATGTTGCCCTCGCTGTGAGGTTTGACCTCTCTCAGTTTGAGTCTGAGGTTTCTTCCAGCCTTCTCTGGGCTTCTGATATTTATCCTGGGAAACTGATTTGCCTCTGGGTTGACTTCTTCCTTGGCCCCTTTGACTCTGCTTTCGGCTCAGCTTCTCTTCAGCTTTCAGAGCCATCTGATAAGCATCTTCCACTGTTCAGATGGTTACCATGCTCATCTCATCCTGGATATCATATCTCAGACCATTCATGTATCTAGCAAACTTCTCATCATCACTCTCCTGATGACCTGCCCTAATGTTCAGTTTGTAGAATTCCTTGGTGTATTCTTTCACTGTCATCAGCTTTTGCCTCAAGTTCTGCATCCTCCTGAACAGAGTAATTTGATAATCCCTGGGGATGAATTTCTCCTTCATCTTCACGATCATTCTATCCCAGCTCTTGATCTTCTGCTTGCCTCTGTAGTGTCTATCAGCTTGTAGTTCATCCCACCACAATGATGCATGTCCTTTTAATCTTGTGACAGCATGCTTGACTTTCTTGTCCTCTTTGACATCTTCATAGTCGAAGTACATGTCTAGAGCTCTAACCCAGTCTAGAAGCTCCTCTGCATCCAAGTTTCCCTCATAAACTGGAATGTCCATTTTTGCTCTTGCACCCATCCTGGAAATAGCTCTGATCAAATGTTCGTTTGATGCATCTTCGGCTGCAACTTCTTCTTCACATTCAGCCTCAACTTCACTTTCAGAATCACTAAGATCCCCTGCACCGACTATGCATCTTTGCGTTGTCTCCATGTCTTCGAGTCTAGCTCGTAGATCATGCATCTCTCTCCCCATGGTTGGATCTGTCATCTGCCTACCTCTTCTTCTTGGCATTTCCCTATCCTCTGGTGGATCGGGTGTTTTCATGTCCCTTCTCCTTGGTGGCATGGTGAATTCTCTCTTCTCTTCTAGAGAAAGCAAAGAACCTTTCTGAGCTCTGATACCAACTGGTGCCGATGCCCTCTCCCTACATAATCCACAGGTCGGAATGTCCACATCGCATAGGATCTTTCCTTATCACGGCCCGAAGAACTCTAACCGATTCTTCTAATTCCCTATCAAGAATTCTGTACCCACAACAAACTCTCCACTGGATCTCCTCTTTACAATCGGGAGATCAGACTTCGCGACTTTGTGAGGTCAGTGGTCGGGCGTTGGACTCTCGAATCCCCGAGACCTGACAATAGTCAACGCTGACCTTTTTCTATCAAGATTTTTCCTGTGGAGATTTTGGCCCTCGTGATGTCAAACAACTTGGTTTACCGACTGCCGAATCACGATATGCTGAAACTCCAACACACGAGCGAGTTGACTATTCAACACTTCACCTCCTCGACATTTCGAACTTTGCGGTATCGCGAATCCTGGTGTAATTGTTTCGGAACTTCTTGCCACGAAACCCCCATATGGTGTGCCACCTATCCACTTACCGACTCCTGTGGCCCCACACTATTCTCGTAGCCATCGGAATATCAAGTATCGCGGTTTCAGGATTCTCGTTGCAATGTTCACAGGACTTCAACCCACGAACTCCCGATATGGAACCCTACGAGTAAATCGGACGGCCCTTGCACCTCGGATCAATGGTCCTACCCCTCTTGAGCTTTGAACCTTTTGATGCTTCTGCCGTAACTCCTCTTCTCCTCTGTGAGATCTGACAGCTCATGGAACTTCGTGAATCCTCCTCGGAGAATTCCAACTGCCCGTTCTTCTGTGATGATTTCTGCAGATGACCAAGTGTTCCTCCACGAAACTCGTCCACCTGCACGCAAACTTGCAACGCATCTTGCCAACTTCAAGATACTTGGCCCTTTACCCCCTTTGACTCCTTCGAAGGTTCAATCCTTCTGCGCTTTCCCCGACTCAACGCCTTTTGGAAAATCCCTGCATGCACTCCTTGCGGTAGATTTTCAAACACTTTCGAGTGTTGAAATCCCTTCGAATTTGCGCACACCTGCAGCAGCAATCTCTAAACGGTTCACTCAGGTTCGCAACCCTGAAGCTTCACTCGGCCTACGCACACCTTGCACAGCTCCTGTACTTACCTTCACCTTAGAGCGAATGAGAACAAAATCTATCTCTATCTAAACCCTTCTGTCAACGCACTCCTTGCAGATAATTCGACTGCACTCCTTGCAGGAATCCTTGTTCAGATAGAGAAACAACTGAAACTCACTCTTTCTTCCTTTCAGACTTCAAACTTCAACATGAAATCATATACACAACATATAAAGCGAATGCATAACAAGAAGAAAACCTTCATGAGCATATCATTCAGCATTAATACACAAGGAACAAACACGAAACCATGAATTTGAATCAACCTCTTTCTATTAATTCAAATGTCTGTACATGGGTGTTCTTACACAACTCTCTGCATGCTCTTGCTCCAATGCTTCCTCTGATTATGTTACAATACACAATGAGGGTGTCTATATCCCGTTTCCCTCTTGTGTTCTAAAACTGTCTAATCTAGAATTAAATTCTATCTACCTGCATTAACTACCTTATATGCCTTCTACCTACTAAGGACGAGAGCAAATCGCTCAAGGTCCATTTACATTATACAAGTGTGCTTCTTCTTAATGACCTCATTTAAGATTGCGCAACAACTTCAAGGGAAATTCAAAATTTGTGTTGGCTTGTCCAGCTGTCCTTTGCTTCCACGCTGACTCGCTTGATGTTGGTGATGCTCCTGCATCATTTTGCAGTTTCACCTTTCATATTTGGCCAATAAAATTCCTTTCTTAGCATAGTTATTAATTTTTGGTACCATGGGTGTCCAGAATATGGTTTCTTAGGTATCTCATCTAAAAGTAATAGCTTAATTTCATTAGATTCTTGTACATAGAATCTATTTTTATACATTATCAATCCACTTTTTGAGAATCTAAATTCCGATTATTCTATTACTGTTAAATTATCACCAATTTTTAACTTAATTTTTTGATATTCTAGATCTTTTTCAGCTGCTATTATTACCCTTTCTTCTAAATCTATTTCGTAATTACTTCTAGTAGTTGTATATTTATCATATTTGCATGTATACTTAATGCATATTCCACCTTATTTTCTTTTTCCTTTATGTGTTTTATCTCAAAATCATACACACTTAAGAAGGATAACCATGTTACTTGGTGAGAATTTAAATTCTGTTTATCAAACATATATTTTAGAGCAATGTTATCCATCAAAAATAAAAAATTTACGAGTATTAGATAATGTTGCCACATCTTTAATGCATGTATTATTGCATCCAATTCCCAATCATGTGTAACATAATTTTATTCATGTTTCTTTAATTTTTGAAATTCATAAGCTATTACATGGTTTTCTTGTATTAACACTCCACCAAGCCCTTAGTGGTAGGCATCCGTACATACTACAAAGTCTTTGTCTAGGTTTTCCAATTATAGTATAGGAGATGTAGTTAAGATTTGCTTTAATTTATTAAAACTTTCTGGACATTTCTTGAGCCAGATGAACGTAGTTCCTTTCTTTTGTAATGAGGTTATAGGATATGCAATCTTAGAAAATCGTTCTATAAACTTTCAGTTATACCCATAAATGATCTTATGTCTGAAAAATCCTTATGTTCATGCCAATTCATTATAGCCTTTATTTCGTTCAGGTCCCAAATACTATGTCCCTTCTTTGGAAATCATATGTCCCAAATACTGAATTTGATCTTTATAAAACTCACAGTTACATAGTTTTCCATATAATTTATGTTCTCTTAGTATTTGTAATATTATTCTTAAATGTTCTTCATGATCATGTTCATCCTTTGAATAGATGAGTATATCGTATATAAAGATGATCACTAATTTATCTAGACATTTACCCAAAATATTGTTCATCAAGCACATGAATGAGGTCGGGGCATTAGTCAGCCCAAAAGGTATTACGATATATTCGTAATTCTTGTACCTTGTTCTAAATGTTGTTTAATAAATATCCCCATCCTTTATCCTAACTTAATGCTAACCAGAATGTGAGTCAATCTTAGAAAATATTGTAGCTCATCATACTCGATCAAACATGTCATCGATACGAGGTAATGGGTATCTATTTTTAATAGTCATTTTATTAACAGGTATATAACTAATACATAGACGAAATGTTCCATATTTCTTTCTAACAAAAAGTACTGGTGCCCCCCATGGAGACACACTTGGTCAGATATATTCCTTATTTATCAATTCTTTCAATTGACTTTTTAATTCATTTAACTCTAGTATATTCATCCTATAAGGATATTTTGAAGCAGGTATTGATCTAGGTATATGGAGAAATATGTTTCTCTCATAAGAGGTAGTCTGGGAATATCATGCAATACATCCTGAAATTCCTGTAATATGGGAAAGTTATCTATCTCATTATTACTTTCCTCTTTTTCATTATAATATATGTGTACAAAAATTATTTTACACCTTTTTTGAATGAATATTTTAACTTGTAAAGTTGGTATTTCTCTAATACTAACAATTCTTGATACTCCTTTAATGTTTATAATGTTACTCCTCTCATATACACAGGTAAATGATTTATTGTAACAATCTAGGACCAATTTATTTTTTTCCAACAAATCCATACCGATTAGCACATTATAAGACCCTAAAGGTAATATGTTTAAGCCTAACTATGTTCTTAATTCATTCATACCAAGTTCATAGTTTTTAACATCTGCAATTCTCCTTTTAGTTCCTATAGCTAATTGTACTGACCATGATTTTTCAAACTTTTATTTATGTATCTTACAAATGTCTACAAATATTGGTGAACTATAACTTAAACTAGCACTTATATCAATTAAAACAATAATTGGTTGATTATGTATCATACCTTCAACTTCTACCATTAAATTTTGATGGTCTGCTTGTCGATTTTCCAAGGCTGCATTGATTTTTGGTGCATATCTTTCTGTCTCACCAACTGTAGTTTCTTCTTGTACTGTTTTCACATTGTTATTTCCCTTCTTCCTAAGAGGACAATATTTATAGTAATGAGGACCACTTCATTCCAATTATTTTTCTCTCTCTTTTTGGGTAGTTTCTTTATTGAAGAATGTTGGTGGTTTGGCACCCTTATTTTCAATCTGATTTAAAATTTTACTTGTTATGAACTTATTACCTCGTTGGAATATCTTAACATTTCTATTATAATAAGTTCCCTGTTTCTTCTTAGGGTCAAACCTCTAAACCTTTTCCGATTCCAATTCATAGAATTCTCATTTTTGTTTTTATATTACTCAAATTAGAGCTTGGATTTCCTCGTGGTTTCTTCCAATTTTTTTTAATTATCAAAACTATTTCGATATTTACAAGAACTAGGTAAGAAACTAAAAAAACATTGGATTTTTTTTTTTTCCTCCATAATATAAGGCATATAGCCCAACAAACTCATAAACTTACTACATAAATATTTCATTATAAGATTTCCCAATTTTAGTTCATAGAACTCCTCAGCTTTACCCTTATATTACTGTTCAGACATGTATTGTTTCTTAAAATATATCTTCAAGGTTTTCCAAGTGATTTTTATTTCATTAATAGTTTTCACTCTTTTAATATCCTTCCTTCATATGCCTGCTTTTTCTGACAGATTGTAAATAGAAATCTGAGATTTAAGCTCACTTGAATAATTGTAGATTTGAAAATATTTCTTCATACTAGATATCCATGCCTCTACGTATTCACCAATATCCACTTCCCCATTGAAGTTTTATGGTTTAAACTTCTTAAATTCTCCCATGACTTCATTATGTTGTTTAGGTTTCTTTTTGGTTCTTTGTTTAGGACTAGAACTACTTTCGGTACATGTTTTTGTGTCTTTTGTATCCATGTATATTGAATATGTCTCAAATTCATGATACTCCAATTTTATTTCTTTCTTCTTTGGTTGGGTTATCTTAGAATTGCTAGAATCTTGCCCCTAATTTTTATCATTATTCTGATTGCAGAATTTCTCAAGCAAAATTGCATTTAGTTCCTCTTGAGTGTTTAGAATTTTTTCATTATCTTCTCTTACTATTTTTAGTTATTCTTTTAGATCTATTACTGTATTTATAATTTATGAATGCTTGTCATTATTCAGATCCACCCAGAGATGTCCATCACCTACATTCTCTTGTTTAGGTTTCTCTTGATGATGTTATTCTCTCTGAGCCTCATGTACTCCTGTCATTTTCCTGTAAAATCAATTTATTTTTCTTCTTAGAGGTAAGAAGAAAATCAAGACAATTTTACATGTTATATTTTTTTTGTTGTAAAGCCCATAAAAAGCCAAGTGTTGTAACCTACAACTTTGATACCATTATGTCACAAATTTAAATTATGAGAATAAAAAAGAATTGTACACCATTTATTCAACCATAATAATCTATTTTACTTCCCTTCCTTCATAACTTCTCACCACCTAAGTTATATTATTCTATACTATAATGAGGTTGATAAACTTCATACATAAATTGATATATATATTATGAGGTTATACTAAGTCCTATTCCATAAGACTTGATAATTTGATAACCTGTATACATATATGGTAAGTTTCCATATTCTAAGGTTATTCCTATTTCGAATTGAGGATGACTATGCTGATATAACTATAACTATAACTATAACTATATATATATATATATATATATATATATATATAGGTGTTGTGATGATTATTTAATTTTAATACCCTCTTATGGTTAACGTTGATATTCGATACAAGTCCTTGTTAACATAGTGTTTGAAGTTCGTACTATATGATCTTCATATAATTGTCACCCCAAGCTATTTCATTGTCTCGTCATACATTAATGGTTTTCACTTTTCACATGTATTAATTTGGTTTTATTTGGACATTGGCTCTTAATACACAACATATATATTAATATGGGATTTGATATAAATTAGCACTATCCCTATCCTATCATGCATTGGATAACACTTGTCATAGGTAGAGTTGTTGTTTAGTTATATGAGGTGATTAAACCTGCATTGGTATGATCCTTAATTTAATTCCCACCAACTTTTCGTCATTATCTAGCATGTCATACGATATTGCATGTGGCACCTGTGGTTAGTATCTTGAGACTAGTTTTTCTCGGCTTTTGTCCTGAGGATGTACACACATAGGGCCATCATTTTTCCAAGTGTTAGGGTTTTGGTTGGAGCCTTAACCCTTCTGAACTTTCCCTATTTTATCTCGTTTCACACCTCTTGTTTTTTTTTTCACTGCTCTGTGTTCTACCCTGATAGGATTTCATATCGTCAAGTAATTTCTCTTGTGAGTGCTAGGAGTTCATAGCGTTGTTGGATTTGTGTATGGTTGTTCCATCACTAACCTGGTAAGAGTTTTAACACCTCTTTATTGTTTTGTTCTTCTATAGGTTGGTATTTTCCAAGCCATTAGCTCGTGGTGGTGGGAATTTTTATTTCGCCAGCTCTATCTCGATATCTCTATGATATTTTCCATAGAAAACTTATTGTCCTATCTTTTAGTCTATTATATAATGCTTGGTGTTATATTTTAGTCGCGATAATATTTTTCTTCCAGTTTGTTCCTGGTCTGAAGGGTCTTATCCATGGACTTGTTATATATGTAATTTTATGGTTTGAAGAACCTGTTCAAATCGTTTATGTGATTTGAACCCAATTAGGATTCATGTTTATATAGAATACTTGTTTTGCATAGAGTCGATTTGCTCTCTAGTTTTACTCTATAATAATTTTTCTTTGTAATTATTGATACATATATTCTCGGTTAAATGACTAATGATGGGTCCTGTGTATTGTTTTCAAGGGTACCCATCAACCATTCGACTCCTTGTACACTCGGGTATATTTCAAGCGATTAATAGAGATATGAGGATACTCGGTACATCCATTGTAAGTTGGTATTTTAATTATGTAAACACTTTTTTTGTTTAATTAATTATGTACCACATCCTAACTTGTTTGGTGTTTGATGTACAAGTATCATGGAGGTTGGTAGCATCGAGATTTAGGAATACCTTTGCTTAGAAAGGTATTCAGGTTCCATTCCCTAACTACCTTTGAGTTTGGCACCACATTTTAGGATTGTTCTATTATCATAGCTAGTTGACTAAATAAATTGTATATTCATTCATGGAAGTATGTAACTCAGATTTGTTGTTTACGCATTTCATAAATTTGTAATAATCTATATATGTTTTTTCTTTCATTTATATACAATCATTATCCCTATTTTTCTTTATTGTTATCTCCCTTCAGGAATATATATACGGTCGTTTTAATGATTTCCTTTCGAATATATGCAAAGCGTACTTCATTAAAATATGTAAGGATTGTTTTCAAATATATACATGGTACATTTTGTTTAAACTATGTAACAATCTCCTTTCGATTACATGCATGGTGTATGTTGTTTAAACTCTATACTGATTTCCTTTTGAAAATATGTATAATGCATTTTATTAAACTTTGTTACTATTTCCTTTCGAATATACGCATGGTGTAATATGTCAACTATGTAACAATTTTCCTTTCATATATATATATATATATATATATATATATATATATATATATACATACATAATGTAATTTGTTGAACCTTTGTTTCTCTTCCATTTAAGTTTCTTATATAAATAAAGCTCAGATTTAGTGATTGGGTTTATACATATGAGTTTCATTACTTTATAACTGGTAGTAGGATTCTATTCATAGTTCTAGGCTTAAAATAGCTACTAACTTAATTTCATAGTTTTTCTACTTAAACTCATGATATACATCGATCCTCTTTTGATAAAACACTTAATTTATAACATTGTTACGGTTTATTTATGCCAATAATTTAGACATAGTAACACACAATAAAAACATAGTAAGATTTAAATCAACTTAATTCATAATAAGAATAAAACTTGGAACTTTGGAGAAACCACATGTAGAAGACCCTATTCCTCCCAACCTTAGACTAGATTCTTTGTCACCTTTGTCACCCCCGATTTGAGTTTGTTATCCAAGGGGTTGCCTATGTGGCCACTTGCAAAATTCTAAGCTCCCGTGTTGTGAGTAACCTTTGTGAAATTTTACTGTGTCCAGTTGGTTTGCACATAACCTTTCTCAATCTATAAAATTTATCTCTCTTGGAAAAATGGCTTCCCATTCCCTTTTAATGACTTGTTTTATTTTTCCTAAGACTTGTGACACTTGTCTTGAGCCTCCTTCTCACTGACCACCTGTCAGATTCAACTTTACACATGTTCACAGATTCTCCTATAAATATGGAATGTGCTTTTTTTAAAGTTAAGTTAACTCCACAACTTGTCTCAGTCCATTGTCATCTAGCCATCCCATTTGGATTCCTATCTCCCTATTTAACAATTGCATCAACATGTGCCCCTTTTCCAATTAAATAATAATAATTAGGTTTTACAATTCAATTTTGGTCAATCGACCAAATTGTTTTTTTGGAAAATAATTAAAATTATAAATTAAAAACAATAATAGAAATAATAAGTAAAAATCCAAGTTGTGGGGTATCATAGTAAGAGTCTAAGGCTCTGATCCTTCCCCAACAATGGTAATATAACCCAACTAGACACTTGTCTTCATGAAGCTTCATGAGCTCCACTTGTATACTCTTCCCCACTCTTGGAATCTTAGATTAAGATATCTCAACATTTGGGCTTTAGGGGATATTAAAATAATATCTCCCTAACTTAAACCTCCTTTCCCTCTAGTGGAGTTCTTAGTCCCCCCATACTATGTTGCTTGATTGGTCTACAAAAATGATGTATTTTATTAATAATATTCATGACACAGATTATAAGATATTGAAGTCATATCGACACTCTGACCAACAAAGATATACACAATGACACTTAGGCCCAAAATATCTTTCCTCACTAGATTATCTGTACAATTACATCTTGGGGTTCAACTGATATATAAATGATCTTTTAAATACTATGGTTAAGTTTATGCATGGATTCTTGTACCATTTAGGAATTAAGAGAAGAAGCTTAATGAAAGAAGCTGCAGCCATATAAGAAGTAAAAACAACAAACCATAACACCAAGATTGATAATAGAATTTGGCACAAGTTTTCCTATATCTCTGGTCCTTTGTCTCAGTGGGGAAGGCTTTCTATTAATATTCAATTATTTAAGAATATAAAAGAAAGGCTTACATAAAAAATCTTGAAACCATGTTTCAGATCTGCAACTTCTTGACAAAAACAAACATCACCGTTGGCTGGAACAAAAAAATATGAGACTTTTGAGTATGAAGTCGGCTATGGTTGGTTTGAAATCTTGGGATCCTGAGGAACTTTTATGTTTGGCTATTGTGATGCAAAAAACCAATCCATATTCATAATCCTCTCGAAATTATGCAACATTTGAGTGTAAAGTTGACCTATTTTTGAGCAATCCCTCGGGGCATCCCCTTAGCACGAATCCCAATGTTGCACCTTGTCAGATCTGTACATTCGGTACAGTCTTGAACTATGTTCCAAAAAACATTTTTTTCTCGATTTTTGTTCCCGACTAAATAAGCCAAACTCTACCAAATTTAGCGAGAGTGAGCTAGATTTAGCAAGCTTCTCCCAAATTTGGAGGATCTCCATTAGATTTGGTGGAACGACCAGATTTGGCCTACCAGAAGGTTCCACGTGGCACATCCTCATTGGTCCACATGTCACCTCTCCATTATCCTGAGCCATGTCACCCTGCATAGTCATCTTTCATGTGTCATCTGTACGACCACGTCAGCCTACCCAGTTAGCTTCCGTGTTTCATCCATATGGCCATGTCATCCATACAGGATCCCATGTCATCATCTATAGAGTGCCACATCAACATCCTTATAGTTCCATGTCAACATCCATATTCCCATGTCATCCTTTCGTACTGCCACGTGTTGTGTCCATACAGTGCCACATCAACATTCGTACAGTGCCACGTCAACATCTGTATAGTTCCACGTTAACATCTGTACTGCCACATCACCTTGCCACGTCAACATCCATTACTAACATGTGTCACCCTTCCATGTGAGAATCCATACTTCCATGTGTCAAATCCGTATAGTGCCATGTGTCACCTCTGTACAGTGCCACGTGCCGCTTTCATACTGGTCCAAGTCATCCTTGAAACTGCCAAATATGACTAGCACGTGTCAGCCTCTGGTGCTACCACGTGTCATGTTGATGTCAGCATGACATACTGTTGAAATAATTTGTCGTACTTCTAACATCATCCATTGAATTTGACCATTGACTTTGACCTCTTGACTTTGATTTTTTGCTTATTTGGGAAAAAGTTCAGATCGTGATAACTTTTGCATATGGTATCCATTTCTGGAAAACAAATGTATGGTTGAAATCGACATGATGAGCCCTACACAATGGTGTTTGTTTCATATGATTCCAAGAACTTTCATTATTAGGCCTTTCTAGATCGATTTTGGATCATTCCTCCCCATTAAGACCTTTTGATCATCCAAAAGGGTACTAACCAGTCATCAAGTGTGGGATAGGCCTCCCCACTTTTCCTTTGTCTTTAAACTCTGTCATGTGCATATGTCACATAATAATCAATTGGATAATAACCATGACAACTGAAAGCATATTGTTATCCATTTGAACTCATTCACATCTTACTGAATCCACTACCATCCATGTAGAAAACATTAGCCACGATAATATCAGAAATATGCCTGAAAATGATGCAATATCTCTAACCGACTTTCACGACAAAAACTTATCTTGAAGCAAAGTATGATTGAACTTCCATTCTACAACCATCTCGTGTTCATGCTTAAGATCAACTTATTTACTTGACACAATTATAGGTGTATTGCTTGCATAAAATGCCTTATTTAATTGTTCCATTGTTAGAAGAGATTGATTTTCTTTGATATGATGAGCATGTACAACATATTCAGTTTCCTTTTTAAACAAGTGATATTGATTATGTTCCCTATAGAATATTTCTTTGTGATCATATAAATAAGGGATTCCTAAGACCATTCCACATGTTTCTAGTGGTACCACATCACATTTTACTTCATCCATATACTTAGATGTAATTGAAAACTTTATGATACATTTCTTTGTTATGGGAAATTTATGATCTATGCTTATCCAATTTAGTGAATAGGGTTTGTGATGCATCTTAGTGTTTAATCCCAATTTCTTAACCACTTCTTCTGAAATTAAGTTAGATTGAGATCCAATATCTATCAATGTATCAATCTTAGTATGTTTCATGATGACCCTTATATGAAACAATTTACTTCTAGAATCATAACCATCACCAATTTTACCTATCAAACCAATTGTTGTAATCTTAGAATCATCACCTGAATATGATCCAAAGTCTATTGGTCTTGTTGTTCTTGCAACTTTTTGCCTCCCTTTCCTCTCTTTGAACCATTTTAGTCTCTTCTCTAGGTGAAATTGCTAGCAATGATCATCATCATACCCTTCTTTCTTGCAATTCTTGAAAGAGAGCTTCTCTTCCTTTGTTGTCGATGATTTTTTTTTCTTCCCATTCCCTTTTCCTTTTCCTTCTTTGTTTGAAGATAATTCGCCTAATACACCAACTCCAATTGTCCCTTCTTCAATACATGTTGCTTGAACATAAAACTCATCAAGATTAGTAGGTCCAAACATAAATACAATATTATGAATATAAGCAGGAAAACCTCCTATATACTTCATAAGAGTTTCTTGTGTAGTTAATGGAACATATAACATCAAATCCATCTTACGCAACTCATCTATATATTCCTGCACTGACTGTCCTTTTCTTAACTTAAGACTTTTCCATTCAATTAAAGCCTTCTCCTTATATCCCAATGGATAGAACTGTTTTCTAAGTGCAGAAATAAAATCATGGTAAGATGGAAAAGTCTTACCAACTTGTTGAGTTCCATGTTTCATTCTACTTTTCCACCAGATGCGATTTGTCCCTTCGAGACAAAGTTATGTCAATCTGATTTTGGTTGCCCCATATTTGATTTGTTGCACATTATAATATACCTGCATCTTGCTAGCCCAGTTATCAAGTTTCTCAGCATTAACTTTGCCATCATACATAGGAAAAACAAATTTTACATCAAGTTTAAGTAATGCATATCAAGCTTATGTTTATGAGAATGTTTTCTTACAGTAGAATTTGAACTTGTACTTGAATAAGAATAAGGGGACGAAGATGAAGGAGGTGAAAGAGGAGTTTTAGGAGCGTCATCTCCTTCTTCACTTTTTTCTTGCTTTGAAGATTCCCCTTGAAAAGGTCTTTTCCATTCCAAGTAATCATCATACAACACTTTCACCATCTCCGACATGGAAAATAAAGTTCTTTGAAACTATCTTTCGTTTTGAGAAAGTCCTTCTGATGCCATTTTCTCACTTTGAGATGTCCTCTTTCTTGATCCAATCTCTGGATCTCCTTCTACAAGTTTGCCTTGACCATGACTTAGTGTTTCCCTGGTAATCATGCAAAATCAAGCAACGAATTGTCAACCTTATCTAATAGCACTTGATATGTAAATGATATTTTAAACACTATAGTTAAGTTTATGCATGGATTCTTTTACCATTTAGGAATTAAGAGAATAAGTTTAACGAAAGAAGTTGTAGCCATATAAGAAGCAAAAACAACAAACCATAACACCAAGATTAATAACGGAGTTCCACACAAGTTTTCCTACGTCTCTGGGCCTTTGTCTCGGTGGGGAAGGCTTCTTATTAATATTCAATGCTTTAAGAATACAAAAGAAAGCCTTACATAACAACTCCTGAAACCACCTTTCAAATATGCAACTTCTGGACAGAAACAACCATCACCATTGGTTGAAATAGGAAATTATGAGACTTTTGAGTATGAGGTCGGCTATGCTTGGCTTGACATCTTGGTCTCTTAAGGAAACTTTCTATTTGTTTACTATGATGCAAAAAAAGAAGCCATATTCAGAATCCTCTCGAAATTATGCAAGTTTTGAGTATAAAGTCGACCTACTTCTGAATAGTCCCTCGGGGCCTCCCCTTGATGCGAATCCCAATGTTGTACCCTATTAGATCCATACAGTCTCAAACTACATGCAAGAAAAATATTTTTTCTCCATTTTTGTGCTCGGATAAATGAGCCATACTTTGCCAAATTTAGCGAGATTCTGCGAGATTTGGAGGATCTCCACCAGATTTGGTGGTAACCGCCAGATTTGGTGGAACCTCTAGATTTGGCCTTCATGAAGGTGCCATGTGGAACCTCCTTGTTATCACTGAAATTTCGTCCGCACAGGGCGACAAGAACTCAACATCATCAACACAGAAAAACAATCATCCATGGCACAAGGATTAACTCCACAGCACATCAAAAGGGCCAAAACTATACAAAGTTGGCTAAA
>ML800583.1:4034-47549 GCA_009831015.1 Picea engelmannii
GAAAATACTTCCCTCATTTTAGTGATCAAATAGCAAGATTAGCCAAGCCTACAACCCCCTATCTTGGTCACTTAGATGTGATGGGATAGGTCTTAGGAAAAGGTGAAGGGTGAGATTGTTTGTGCAAGGTAATTGGGAAACTTATGTGAGACAATAAACTTTCCAATGTGTATAATGATCAACTACTAGGTTAAATTGCACGCCATTCACCTTTATACACTATATATCAAGTAAAACCAATTTCTCTTGTAAAATTGTAGTAGTAAACCAATCTATATTAACAGCCCTAATGGTTGTAGCAAATTTATTTTATAGCTCCAACAAGTTATCCAATGAATATGAAAAGCGTTGAGGTACAATTAGCATGGAAATGATGTCATAAAGATAATTTAAGTGAGGGTTTTAAGAATTGTTGAGAGTATAAAGCATCACAAACATAAAGACTAGTGTCGACTACTTTCCTAGGACAAATGGATTCAAGATAATGCATTCAAGGAGGCCAAGCAAGAGAGAAGGTGAATATTTGAGCCTTAGAGTTATCCACTCATATTAATTGTGTTGAAGGGTTAAAAATATCATCTCCAAATGTTTCAAATGATCTTCCCAAATCTTGCTGAAATTCAAAATATCATCCAAGGAGGCTACAATAAACAAGTTCGAGAAATGGTCTTAAGATATCATCCATAAATCTTATAAGTGTTTTCATAGTATTGTGTGATATAAATTGCATAATGACTCACTCATGCAATCCATGTGTTTTTTTGAAAGTAATATTCCAAATTATTCTGTGTATATTTTCGTATTGGTATCCTTACTTCTAATCCAACTTCATGATAACACATGCTTACAATATTTGGTTGATTAGTGCCTTGATTATTTGTAGGGGATATATATATATATATATATTACAATATATTAGAATATTATAATATTACAATGTAATAGTAATGCCATATTACAATGTAATATGGCATTACCATATTACATTGTAATATGGCATATAATATGGTATACCATATTACAATGTAATATGGTAATACCATATTTCATGTAATTTTTTTTTTTAAACCTAAAGTCATCGTCGCAATATCGACGCAAGTTCGTCAAAAAAATTTTACTATTTTACCACACCCATCACTATAGCGACGAAACTTCGTCGCAATTTTCCACGAATATTCGTCGCATATACAACATGTGCGTCATAAATCTAGTTTTGAGATATTGCACTCGTCGATATTACCACGTATTTTCGTCGCAAGTTGCGACGGGATTTTGTCGCACATTCAGCAGCTGCATCGTAAGTTATTGGCTTGGCATAACTTTTCGTTGCAATTGCAACGAAGTTTCATCGTAATTGCCACATTTCTTCATTGTTATTGCGAAGAAATTGCATCGTAATTGAGACGATGCATAGGTTTAACCAATATTGAAGGTGGTGACACGTGGAGATTTAATTTCGTCGATGTTTCCACGCACACATGAATCATGGATATAGCGACGAAATTATTCCAACGAAAAAAAATCTTGGCTTTCGTGGAAATTGCGACGGATAAGTGTGGCAATATCAACGAAAAACCATCGCAAATTTGGTCATATGTACTAGTGATATGGTTTTTTAAATTCGTCAGATACATCAACAAACCAATCATCTGTCTGTATAGAGTAACATCAACTATTTCTGACGAAGTATTAAACAATAACTTCATATTCGTCTCCATAGGAGTGGACATGGCTCTACAGTCCATCATGTCGAATCTCTTCAGAATTTCCACAACATTCTTTCCTTGATTAAGGAAAATCTCTTCGAGGCTCTGTCATACTTCAAGACCTAAGAAATAGTGCATCGGGCCTAGGTCCTTCATTTCAAATTCAACATAAGAAGCGAAAGCTTCTTCTTACAATTTGTGATGAGATTTTCGTCATGTGTCAAGAATAAGTCATCCACATATAGCAACAATATAACTGGTCCATCATTCTCAATCTTGAATTAAATGTTGGGATCAACTTTACTCTTGGTAAAGACAAAGCTCATCATAAAATTGTCAATCATGTCATACCAAGCTCTTGGAGCTTGCTTCAACTTCCAGACATGAGTCTTCATGTCCTGTATTTCGAAACAAAATTTTCACATCACATTGTACCATCCTGGGACACTTGCTCAACTTCAACTCAATATGCATAATCATTTGTTTTTTCTATGTGATTTCTGCAAAGCACTATCTGTCTCACTGCCTAATATTATGTCCTCTATTATCTCTACAACTTGTTCCTTCTAGAAATGGGACTCTACACCTGCAATTTCTTTTACCGAAACTGAAAATAACTGCTCCATTCTCATTGTATATGTTGAACTCTCATAGTAGCTCCTTTATTCTATCATGGAAACAACTTCATCTGAAACTGAGAGTGGTTGATACTGAAGGTAGTTTTTCTTCTTTCATGGAGGTAACTCAATCTCAAATACAGGGAATTCTCCCTATGAATCTCATACTGTATCAGAATCATGGTTGTTCTGGCTGTCTTCATGAACACTGGAATTATTTCTTCAATTACTGGAGAAAGTGTCTCGTCATAGTCTTCTCCCTCTTGCTGGGAGAATCCTCTGGACACAAATCAAGCTTTGTACATATTTAAAATATTATTTGCAACATGTTTTTTCTGTTAGATCAATCTTAGAATTCACCATTGACTTCCCTTCTAGTCTCAAGGAAAAATCCATATCTCAGTCCTTCTGACTGGCTTCCTCCTATGTCACTGAAACAAGGGAATCTTCCCAGGAGATTTCACATCTCCTATAAGTCTATGAAGCTACGATCTAGTATTCTCAACTCATGGAATATATCTGTCAATCCTGGAAGACGTCTCTTTTTCCCATCTGATCCTCTCTGAGATCAGGATCACTTTGAGTCTCCATGCCCCATCTGAAGCTTGACTCCCTCTGAGTCTATATAATCTTCGAAGCCATCTGCTCCTCATGTTCTGAGATGTTATGTATCTAGAAAAAGTAGCTTCTTCTTCTTCTTCTTCTTTGGTACATGGATGCATATGGTCATGTATACAACTTGGATAGTCTACTCCATGTCCCATCTAATATGTTTCCTCCTGCAACCGTCACTGTAGCTCCCTCAAGGTTATCACCTGTGACCTACCCAGAACAATAACAACAAGGGAGAAATAGTAGACAATAATAATACTCTTTATAATAATAATAAAAAAAATAGTGAGAACAATCGTCACATTAGCTCCTTCAAAGATATCACTTGTGACCTACCTGAAACAAGGGTAAAAAGTAAGAAATACAATAATAAGGAATGAGAGAAAAACTCTTCTAGTGTTGTGATCAATCATTCATCTATGGTAACCTGGAAACCAACCAAGACGTTTCTCCTAGAGGAGATGTTAGTTATATCTAGTAAATGATTACAATAAGCATTTATCTCAATAATTCTCACATGCTACCACATATAAAACTTTTCAAATATTGCTATCACAATTGTAGTGTTTACTTGTAATGAGGCAGTTATCAAGCTTGACATGTGCAAATTTGAATCTTATCAACTTAATCAATCAAACCTGGAACCTATAGAGTCTTGTCCTCAAGAATGAGTGTTGTTTCTTTTCTTCTAATTCTCCTTCACTCAAGATGACAAGTATTATCTTCAACCTGTCCTTTGAACTAAGATAATATTCTTTCTTGACAGAAATCTAAGTTAGAGAATAAACTCTATAATCTCAACCTTAATCAATCTAATACTTTTGACTTTAATTTTGACCAATGGTTAGTATGATAGTCATAGCTTCAACAGATCAAAATACAACCTAGATGTTCAGAAGAACATAACAAATAGAGGCATATTAAATTGATCAAAGTTGAGGTGCATTGTTCCTTTGAATGTGTTGTATCTGAGATCCCTTTGGATCTACAATTGTTGTTTAGACAAAAGATATGTTCTCCTGCAAATACCCTTTTAAAAATAATGATATAGTTTAAACATATGTAAGTACATACCTCTGACAATATCGATAGGTAGTGGCACCATTCGGTAGCAACGGAAATAAATAACAAACCCTTAAAACTTAAAAGTTGTTGCAACTTGTAATTTAAATATAGCTGGAGATTTGCTAGGGTAAGGCACACTAGGACAATAAAAATCAGTCCCAACACTTCACAAAAAAATTTCACTGCAACTGGTACTACAACTGGTGTTGGCACTGCAACTGGTGTTGAAGCTGGCATGAAGGAACTAGCACAAAGGAACTAACACTTCAATTGCAACCGATACTTCAACTGTGACTACAATTGGTACTACAACTAAAACTACAACTGCAACTGCAACTTGGGGTTTTATGAGGAAACCCTAATTTCTCAAATTTCAAATTTCAGAATTTTGATCCAGGGACTAGATGTGTCCTCCTAGGGAGATATCATAGATGTGGTTACTTCCCCCAACATCCTCTTTAAACATGTAAATCATCACACTTAGGGTTTATGCAAAAACCATAATTATGCAACAACTGCAATACTGAAAACTGGATTTTGGAACTGTGAGTTGGTCTCTTTCAGGCCTGCTCTGATACCATGTTAATTTTTTACTTATACATCTAGTAGTTATGGTTCTTATTTATTATTATAATAATTTATCACATTAGCTACATAAATAAGATCACTGAAAGAGAGGCAATCACAAAAACAATAGAGACACACAGATTATCCTGGGAAATCCTCATGGGGAAGAAAACCTAACAAAAACTTCCTCAATATAGATAGACCAAAAACCGAATAGAAGATCATTCTCTACTACTTCACTAGGAAGATTAGTGCACCACTTAACCAAGAGATACCAAGATATAGACCAAATCCCTCCTTGACATCACCCCCAGTTGCAACAACTACTCCTCCAAGACTTGCGCACTTTTTCCCCTTGTTGCAAAGCACACGAGTGAGAGTGCAAATGCGGTGCTAGCCTCCTTTATAAATAGTAGTCTAGCCTCCCTTAATTAGGTCCGGGGCAATCTATCACTTTACCCTTTTAATTTACATTAAATTGTCAAGGCACAAAAGGGATGACTTTTACAAAGTCACAATAGGGCCTAATTAATAAATATAATATAATAATTATTCAACACTCCCTCTTAGGTAGAATATTCTTCAAAGTTACAATATTTAAACACTTCCCTCTCCCATACCTCTCTCTCTCTCTCTCTCTCTCTCTCTCTCTCTCAAACACACACAGACTCTCTCTCTTTGTCTTCCTCTTTCCCCTATATGCACATATACGGAAGTCGACCACTTTCGTATATGCACATTTACAGAGGATCTTTGGATTCCAACAAAAAAATATTGCACCAAGAGTAGAGAGATACTCTACATTTACGTAAGTTGGCTTCTGTATATGCGGAAGTGGTCAAATTCCTTAAATAAGAATTTACAGAAGTAGTCAACTTTCGTAAATGCGCATATACGGAAGCCGCCATCCGTAAATGGGCATGTGATTGCAAGCGTGTATATACATAAGCCAATCTCCATAAATGCACATATACGAAAGTTGGCCAACCTCTATAAGGAAACTGACTACTTTCGTATATGTGCATATACGAAAGCCAACCACTTCCATATAGATGCATATACAGAAGATAACTTTCGTAAATGCGCATATATGGAAGCCAACTTTCAAAAATGCGCATATACAAAAGCCACTTCCATAAATGCGCATTTATGGAAGTCGAATTATGTAAATGCGCATATATGGAAGCCAACTTTCGTAAATGCTCACTCCCTTGGCGTTATCCTACATTGGCTCATGCTCTATAGCAATGAGGTGTGATGGCTCACCATTGTCCTATCCAATGCCCTCATCATCACTATCATCATCCTCATTGGAAACTACCTCAATATAATGGACTTTACCTTTTCCCATACATCAATGACCTGATTTAACACTTATTCATTTATAAGCATACATCCATGAACATGAGAAACCAAGAGAACAATTGCAGAACAAACAAAGACATACACATAAATAGTGCAAGTAGAAAAAATCGTAATTATTGCATATATTTTTAATCATGCTTAATACCAAATATACGGAAGTGGCCAACTTTTGTATATGTGCATATACAAAAGTCGGTTAGCTTCTACATATATTTTAAATCATGCCTAATCGGAATTCCCAAGTTGTAAACCAATCTGGTAGTGCTCATATTGTAATTGTTTTGCAATAATAAAGACTTAGCTTGGTATTAGGCATGATTTTTCTTCTTGCACTATTCATGTGTATATCTTCATTTGTTCTGCAGTTTTTCTCTTGGTTTCTCATGTTCATGGATGCATGCTTATAAATGACTAAGTGTTAAACCGGGTCATTGATGTATGGGAAAAGGTAAAGTCCATTATATTGAGGTAGTTTCCGATGAGGAGGATGATAGTGATGATGAGGGCATTGGACAAGACAGTGGTAAGCCATCACACCTCAATGTTATAGAGCATGCACCAATGCAGGATAGCGCCAAGGGAGTGAGCATTTACGGAAGTTTTCTTTCATATATGTGCATTTACGAAAGTCGACTTCCATAAATGCGCATTTATGGAAGTGGCTTCTGTATATGCGCATTTTTGAAAGTTGGCTTCCATATATGCACATTTACAGAATTTATCTTATGTATATGTGCCTATATGGAAGTGGTTGGCTTTCGTATATGCGCATATACAAAAGTGGTCAGCTTTCTTATAGAGGTTGGCCAACTTTCGTATATGCGCATTTACGGAGGTTGGATTATCTAATCCATGATCTAATCCCTACAAAGAGATTTATCATAATGTTTTCTAAGCTATTCACCTATGAAAATCAGGGCCAATTTGATGTTGATTCCCCACCACACCAGCCCGACAGTCTTACATATTTGTGCCATTCATGGGACATCGTTCATGATTCGAAGAGTTTTTGATTGGATAATAATCATTCTATGTGTATGCAATCGGACTATGAGAAATACCCCGGTCAAGTGACAAGTATTCATGTTGTCAAATTTTAAAGACAAAGCTATGGAGTTGAGATGCTCGGAATAGATAACGATTTTATACTAACAAATTGGAAAGAAAATGACCCATACAAGATGAGTTCTATTTTGCATATTGTTTCCGAGAAAAATGTGTTAATATTTGATATGATAAAATTATATCACAAAGAAATGAAGCAGTGGACCACTGTGAAAAATTTTAGCATCTTTCATGGTAGTTTTGAGCACAAGAATTTAGGCACCCATGACCAAGATCGTAAGCATGAGAAGGGGAACACCAATAAACAAGGACAGAGATTTATCCATGCTTCGAGGATGAATATTTTTCAGGGAGGGATGACTTGTAATATACCTTATTGTATATTACAAAGTCCATTAATTATTAATTATATCATTAATGTATTAATTGTACCATTATTGTAAAGTCACGTCCATTGTCTAAAAGATCTGACTACATGGACGTGACTATATTCATTTGTGTGTATTTATACACGTAATTTTAAACCCTATGATCATCGAATAATAGATTAAATATTAAATATATATATTTCATATATATCTCACCTTCTTCTTGTTGATTGGTCGATCCCTTCCGCTATTGCTTCCTTGAAGAGTTTTTTTGATAGAATGAATTTTATCGATGCTTCATTCCTCATTTCTTGCACATTTCCCACCTCTTCCATCAATGATCCAATCATCCCATTTTTTTATAGACAAACACAACATATGGGAGTTTTTAGAAATTATAAACAATGTTGTGTTCTGAGTCAGTTCTACACCTTCCCAATTAGAGGTGGTACTTTGAGATGGAGATCGATGCTTCCCAGTATTCCATTGGGATTGTACTAAAATTGGGATGCCACTCAATGACCTATCAATCTGAGAATTTCACAGATGCCAAGATGAGTTACAACACTAATGACAAATAATTTTATGCTCTTGTACATCCCTTGACGAAGTGGAACCATTACACTTTGGGTAAGGAAACCATTTTGGATACTTATCATCTTCCCTTATTTTTTTTTTAATTCTCAATCTAAAATATAATGTTAATGGCATCTTAAATGGGACTCCTACCTCCAACAATTTCATTTTTCCATTAAATATAATAAGGGGAGTTCAAATTGGGTGGTTGACATGTTGAGTCACCCTCCAGTGTTGGACTCAACCTTTTGGATGTCTGGTGTACTACCTATGAAGACGGGAAAGACCTTGTATATTCATGACTCCTCCTTTGGTCCAGTTTGGTAGGCCTTAGATCACCCCACTGAGATTAATTGTACACCCTTCTCAGATTATTCCATTCGATATCGTTGGATATATAAGTTAAATCCATCATGCATAGATGGCATGCCAAACCGCTTAGTTATAATTTGGGAGGATCATGCCTCTTCATATGGAGGCCATTTTTGCATGCTTAATACATTATACCATCGAAAAAAGCATTTCTTCTATCCCTAGATTGAGGCTTTTATTAGGCATTTCCCTCTTTGCAGCAAAGCTCAAACATGGATTGTACTAGCCATTGCCAATACCCTCTTGGCCATAAGAGTCATTATCTATGGATTTTATTAGTGCTTTTCCAATGACATTTCAGAAACATCATTGTATCTTCATGGTGATTTGTCGTTTGTCCAAAATGACTATTTTAAAATTCCATGCTCCAAGACCACTTTAGCATGGCAAGTAGTTGAGTTGTTTTTCTCCCACATTTTGTGTAATTTCTACCTCCCACTTAACATCGTGTTTGACAAATATGATCGTTTCCTCAACCAAATTTGGAAGACACTTTGGTAGTTATTGGGTTGTCGGCTTCATTTTCCATTACCATTCATCCACAAATAGAAGGTCAGACTGAAGTGGTCAATCACACTCTGGGACATTCCCTTCATATTTACCACAACAAGAATAAACAAATGGGATTCTTATTACATGTTCTCCAACATAGTTATAATCACATTTTCCATGTGTCTACTAGTCATCTACCCTTCAAGTGTTGTCATGGTTATCATCATTTGGCCCCTTATGAGTTACTCATTACTATTCATCCCATTTTCTCTTCAACATCACAATGAGAAACACATGGCATCTTCCTTTGTTCATAAATTGGCTAGCATTCATTCTCGGGTTGGTAATGCCATTCTCCCTAGCTCATTATAAATCCCTTTAGGATTACCATTGAGGGTCTATTTAGTTTCAAATTGGTGACTGAATGTGGTTGTATATGGATAAACAATGTTTTAATGGGTAGTTTCATCACAAATTGAATCCTATTTTCTATTGTCCCTATGTCATTCTTAAACAATTTAATGACAATTCCTATCATTAGGGTTTTCCTTCCCTGTTGGAAATCCATAATATTGTTAAGGTCAATCATCTCAAGCTATATGAGCCACCTATTCTTGAAGAAGAAGTTCAAGTCTCCCACCTAGCAGAGAATATTATAGTTTCTCAGTGGCCATTAGAGGTAGATACACTAGTGCACCTGCACACCCACTACACTCTTCAATGAAAAATTACTTCTTATATCGTTGAATGCCAAGGTCAACATCCCACATAGGCCAAATCACTATCCCAAGCACTTTTTGAAAACACCTTCTCACATCTTGTTGAGAAAGTGAAATAATTTTCTACTAAAACAAGGAGGAACTGATATACCACATTTAACATATTATAATTATTTAATATCAATAATTTGTTGTAAGTCGATAAATGCATGAAAAACCTTGAGATTGATCTTTTGTAAAAACACATAAAAATATTGGTAAAAAAATAAGTTTTTAATAAAATTATTTACTACAATATCATCTTTGCAAATCTCAATCTCAATACACTCTACATCTTATGATTAGATTACCTATTACAAAAATGACACTTTGATTTGCGTGGACGTTTCATGAAAATAAGCCTCGTGAAGGGAATTGTTGCTAGAGTATTTGATCCCATGTATATATTCAAAGGCACTTATGGTCTATGATGTGATCTCGGAATCGAGGCAGAATTAGTTAATTCAATTCTTAAAGATCTTATTTTTATTTTTACCGTGCAGGTGTAACTATTTATTTATTTTCTAACAATTAAATAACTACCTGTATTTTAACACTTAATGGTTTATTTAATATGAACATTTTCCTTCCTTTATTTAATCTGTAACGCCTCACGTTGTATTCACAAAAATATTGATATAAATAAGAAAGTCAAATTTATATCCAATGGTGTAATATGTTTATGATACATATCACATTTTAACACAATGCTTCCTTTGCACTGCTCTCTCTCTGCTATTCTAAGCAAAGTGAATGTATAATCCCATGGAGAATATATCCCAATAACTTAAACTTATATTTTCAATGGATGGCAAATAACTGTTTTTGTACGATGGGTGCTCTCAGCGTTGAAACGGAGACAAAGTTCGGCTCTTGTGAACTTGTAACCAACAGCTGGTGAAACATTGATGTTCCTTCCCATCCGTCAGCAGTGCCAGTGGTAGTAGGGAAAGCGCTAAGAACCCGTTCGAAATGCCAGGCTTTCCAGTATAGCAGTGGGGCGATGTTATGGCCACGATAGTACAAACTTAACTAGCCTTTGCGTTGCATCAAATGCACCCAACGGTTTACAATATCCATGCTGCAGAAAAATCCTCGCCAAATAATATATATTGGCTAACGAAATTTATGTTCATGTAGTCCTGCGGTTGGCTCACATCACAAGCATTTTCATACAATTCACATTGTTGATTGTTTACAAAATCATCCTCAAAAATTTTATTTTCACCCAGGCATTTAAGATCCGGATTTTCTCAGAAACATCGATATCAAAGTTTCATGCATTTCAGAATCTTATCTCAGGAGATTTGCCCCATTTTAAACCAACTTAGATGCTCAAAAACTCGATCAAAATTCTAAATTAACCAGAAATTTAAAAACCCGATCCTTAAAAATCTATCAAACATTTCAATGATATCCCAAATTCCAATGTTGTGCTTGCTTCACGTTTTATTTTATTTCCAGAAACTCTCAGTGGTTGTTCCTCTCTATTCCACTTTTCTATTTCATGTTTAGGTATATCAACCATATTTTATCTATTCAACTTTTCTATTTCCCGTTTAGGTATATCAACCATATTTTATTTGATTGTGATAGTGTAATTAAATTAATACGGGTGTACTGCAAAAAGGTTCAGGTCCTTTTGACACTGGGTAGTTCCCACCGTCCATTTTGGCACTGTGATAGGAATATTACAGACCTGATATTTCATTGTAAAATAATTTCCCATTCGTTACTTTAAATTATACACTGACTAGATACATATTCCTAACACCAACCACGTTAACTTGTTACGATTTGGATATGTGCTTTAAGACTATTTGCTTAAATCGAATCTATTCATTTTTTTCTTGCATATTAAACAATGAATAAACGTTGGCAGTTGCCATGACTATTTTAGCAATGGAAATACCATCGGCCTTTATCCCAGCACTGAAAAATTTGAACTGCCTTTGTATAGTGTAGGAATGAGTATCAGTGAAAGCTAGATTGTGGGTTCGGTACAATATCAAGCCCATCCAGTGATTTGGAGCAGATATTAAATTTGGGGTTCTAAACAAAGAATTTTGAATCCCGAACATCCGATGGTAGACAAGTGATTTTGCATATCTTTCTCTTCTTGTTGGTTGAATCGAGGCATTTCCTAAGAGGAATGATTTCGTGTCCATACAGGAAATAGCGGATAACAGTTGCTATGACAATAACGCCGACAACGGTAATTGAGATAACCAAGAAAACAATGGCCATTATTTTGGATATAGAACTTTGCTCTTCATCCATGTATCTTATTGAAGCAATTGCCATGACAGTCATTGGGAAGGTATATGCCGACCATGCTATGGAAAATATGTCAAATAGAAAACAAAATATTCAAAAGAGAGAAACAAAAATACAGCCCCGGTAAGGACTGAAGAGCCTCCACGGAAGTTAAACATAAGACGAAATCTATGTAGAGTTTACCTGGATCCTGCAAAGAATCTTATGCGAACAACATGTTTGAACAAACAACAACCACCTCAATGAGCACTCCATTGGATTGAAATTCAAGATGTCAGCTGCAATAAGTGGTTAAGAACTCACCATAGATGCAAAGAGAAAGACCACCTCAATGAGCACTCCATTGGCATGAAATTCAAGATGTCAGCTGCAATAAGTGGCCGAAAGTACCAGAGATGGCTTCACACGCAACATTGGCGGTGCTCGGAGCTGCCAGAAACAGGGAGAATGTGGGATAATGATCTTTGGGAACTGCTAGATTGGTCTGTAATCTCTGATATAGTGTCACAAACAACACTGTATAATGGGCCAATCCTACGGAAAACATGAAATTCGTGGGCTCCTTCCATCCCACTTTTGTGGGCATCATTGCGCCTATTAACACCATTGTTGTCGCCTGGAAAGCCCAATCTCCAAGTGTTGAAGTAAATTCCACCAACAACCAAGTGAACACACATCATAAGGGCCCAAAACCGAGCGTCAAAGTCACAAGGAAGGAGCCCACAAGGGGCTTGTCTAAGTGCACTACGCGTCAATGAGCATGGTATCCATCCACGTATTTAAGAAAAGATATCTCGATTATCCGAAGCAATGTGGGATAAATACCCATAACCCAAGGAGTGGTGAATGTTGCAACACATAAATTTGATTGTAGCCCGAAAACCCATCAATCATTGAAATCCTTACTGAGCCTATCACCCTTTGCAAAATGTGTCTCATTTTGGATAAAGGGAGTTGTCTTTTCTAGAACACCTATTTAAATTTATGAAATCAACACAGAGCCTGATCTCACCATTATTTTTTGTGGCAGGGACCAAATTAGTTACTCAATGAGAATACCTTAGAGGTATAATGACTTGGGCATCAAGCAACTTCTTGACCTCTTTCTCCATAATAGGCAATAACATTGGGTTAATCTTCTTGAGCTTTTGTATGAAAGGTTTAGTGTCATGGGGTCATTTTATTTTAGGTTTTTTGAGCCATGCCTTATGTCAATAAATTATGTTTTGATTGCTTCATGAGTCAATAAAACTGACCATAGTCCATGTGAGAGTCTTGGTGTCATGATAGTGGTCATCATCATTAGAGAAAAAGGGGAAAGTGTTGGTCACATCTATGGTTTAAATCTCATCATTATCAAGTGTTGTGTCTCAAAAGGGTGTACAAGGGGTTTTCATGTCATATATAACTGTTTGAGGGTCAAGTCATATGTCAAGTCAATCTACTGCAAGCTCTCCTAAAAGTTCACAAGGGATCAAGAAAGGTACATTATGCATTAATCGCACACCATCATGTTTTGGAAACGTGGCAAATGGTATTCTATTGTTTTCAGTGCCATCTATTTCACCAATATTCCTTCAAGTCAGTTTCAGAAGGAGGTTTATCATTTTGAATAAAGTGTGCTGCAAACTGGTTTAAATTGTGACACTAAGAATTTCTTGTAGCAGATTGAAGTCAGATTCAAGGCTTAAAGGAACTGTCATTTTAGTGCATGCAACAACAGTTGAGCTTCACATATACTAGGTACCATTTTCATATGCTCAATTTCATTGCCTGAAGGTTGATCATAATCGGATTTTAATTGCTGCAATTTTTCTATGCGCTACAATTTATTGTTCCATAGTATTTGCACTGCAAAACTCTTTTTACTTGGTCAGTTTTTCAGTCCTTGTTATCTTAACCATTTGCAGACCCAAGACTCTTTTTTTATATATTGAAGATCAATTGCAACCCTTTGCTATGGCCATAACCCTATTTGTTGTGATTTCTAGCTAAGTGTTGTGAATTGTTTCCATTGTACGCGTTGCAAAATTAGTGGCACTATGAACCCTTTGTTTTTACAATTTGACAAAACCCTCATTGATAGTCTTTTATTTCAGGTTTGAAATATCATCTTGTCCAAATATTTGTCCTTTCAGACCCGTCACTTTGCAAATTTTTTTGATAAGAAACCTTACTCTAAAAACCATCCACTGCAAACTGAGAATCTGCGCTGCTAATGCTCTATTTCACATAGCTTCCCGATTTATCCCGTGTTAGAGTTTCACTTAGTGCAGGGGTTATCATCATTTTTCCCATCTCTTATTTTTGTAGCAAACCCTATTTCTGCAAATATAAAACAGTCATAAATTAATTCATCAATTTCATCATTAGTTGGTAGCAATTGTTATCAAAAGGAGAAAGGTTTTTCCAGATATCATGGATAGTTAGCAAGGTAAGAAGGTTCACAAAGGAGGAGAAATTGTCAGGAATGAGCCCCATGACCCGCAACTTATAAATTCTGAACCATTTTTCAAAGAAGCATTTCAGAGAGTGAGATGCTTGGTTTTTTGTGAGAAAATGCAAAGAGGACATCCCGAGGTTGCTAAGAATTTTGCACTCAATTTCAGTGGGACAAAGACTAAGGTGGGTGCATTGGAGTTTGAAGTTTCAGAGCAATCTATTTATGTAGCCACAAAGATACCTCTTCATGGTGAAAAATGGTTTAAATCCATGTCCTTGAATTCTACATTTTCCAAGGAGTTCCTAAAACATGAATATCAAGGAGACAACCTATCCAAGGGAGTGCCAAGAAGTCATATGTTGGGGTATTTTGACAAAATGCTCATAGTTATTCATGTTAGAAATAATAGGTGTGCTCATTTAACCATACAAAATATAGGAATATTGTCACCCAACCATAGGTCGAAGCCACCCCCGAGCACCTTAACCTTGACAAAGAGAATAATTTTGGAAGCAAACCCTAGGTCCAAAATCTAATCAAGGTAGTGTACCACTCTTCAGAGCTAGCGTACCAAGTAGAAAGTCCAAACCATAAACAAGAGAAATTCAAATCCTAAAACCGAAAATACTAGTTGTAGTTGTTGCAGCTGCAGCTACTCTCCAAACTTGTGCACTTACTGAATTTTTGCAGTTGCAAGATGTGTGTATCCAAACGAGCTTTGGAATATTGTACTTATACTTCTCTTTGTTAGTTGTCTGGGCCGAATTCTCTTTCTGGAGGCTAAAGACTCAATATTAATTATTTTCTTTAGCCTACTTGTCTTCTAGGGTTATGTCCAAAGCTTTAGGTTTTCTTCTTGCTTTATGGAATATTCTATTCTTGTCAGGGTTACACGTGGAGGTTTAATAGCTCCCGCATCTAGCATAATATCAACACTCCCTCCTAGCTAGGGAGGTATTGAAAGCAATGGTCTTGAGAACAAACATACCATTCGATCAGTAGCATCATCATAGCCACACATGCTATCTCATGATTAAATCATGATCACCATCCTCACTATCAATATCATCTGATAGCATCAATTGCATCATCTCTTGAAACCATACTCCACTTGAGTAATCAAGCATGATGTTGAATAAGTCACTCACTCCATAGAGTGATACAATAATTATTCTTCTAATTCAGACATATGTCCTATAATAATAATTGTTCCAACAGATGCTAGAAGCCACACCATGGGTTATAAGGACTATTCTTCTAATTCGGACATATGTCCTAGAATAATAATTGTCTTGGAACATTTTCCTCCTGGAGAATATCTATCCACCAGCACATTGACTATCCATCTAGGTGGTAATCATTTCCAACACTACTGATAATCTTCGTGGCAATCAGAACAATGACATTCAATAGAAAACAATTGTGTCTATCCATAGTAGTACACAACCACTATCCATTCGTACAAAACCACACCAAGTAGCACACGGATTTTTAAACAGTGACACATAGTCACAACCAGTGGAACACATCCACCACAGTGGCATACAACTATTTTCTAGAGACATACAGTCTCCACAGTAATCATATCATCTGATATCAACCTGCATAACAATATCATGATTCAAACTGAGTCATCTAGGTTGTTCTTCCACTCACATCTGTGAGATCTGGAAGAGCATCTGCTCTCAGGAGGTAAAACATCAGCCATGGACTATCTGGACTATTCTTCTCAAGCATAGAAGAATAATTGTCCCTGATTTTTTAGCCTGGACCATTCGCCTAACTGGGCCATTCCTCTGGCACTAATCATAGTGCAACCTGGAGAGAATGAGTCTTCCCTAGGGAATGTTTGTCCTTGATTGTTAAATCTGAACCATTCACCTAATTGGGCTATTAATTTGACAATAATCATAGTGCAACCTGGATAGAATGAGTCTTCCCTAGGGAATGATTGTCCTGCACCAACCTCCAAAACAGACCATTCTTTGAAACTGCTCACAATTGTGAACTTTGAAAGAATGATTGCCCGACGAGGCAGACCATTCTAATTGACCACTACTCAGAGTGGCTGCCAAGAAGAATGATTTTCCTAGAACATTCCCCCACATTGGCCACAAGGGGAATCGTTGTCTATGGTACATCAATAATCTATCGGACCATTTTCATTATGAAAATGACTATCCGATCTGGACCATTTTCCGAAATGGAAAGGAACTACTTATCCTGGACCATTTTTCAAACTAAAAAATGACTATCCATAAATAAATAACATATCAGTGCTCCCTCCCAACCTGGGATTAATCTCTTTCTTTTTCAATAAGGAATTTGTCTCCACAATCCCCATCTTGTTTCTTGAGTACGCAAAATTTTTGTCTTGGATAGAGGCTTTACCAAAATATTTTCTATCTGCTCATCTGTGGAGATATATTGGAGAACCACTTCTCTTTTATGGTCTTCATCATGGAGACTATAATGCTTGATCTCAATTTACTTTGGTTTGTCATGGAACATTGGTTTTCTCTGAAGGCTTCATATAGTTCTGATCATTACAATATATCATGGTAGAATTGAACACTTTTGTTTCCTACTAGCTCATGACATCATGGAAAGGCTCAAACTAAAACATATCCAAGTAGCACTTATTATGTCATCGTGATATTTTTCCATGGATTAGCAATGCATCATCCCAGACTTATGAGTAACTATTCTGATACATTATCTTTGTCATAGAAAGTTTTCACCACGCTTCTATTGTATATGAGATACTCTGCATCAAGTTGTTTGAATCCATACAAGGTCTTCTTATATTTGCATACATGGGTCTCTTGTGTTGGTTTTTCTTCATATGAGATATGATTGATATATTATTACAATGATGAGTGTTCCATATATATGGAACATAAGGTGACCATCCATGAAAGGATGCGTCCCTTGAATAATCAATAACTATTTATTATTATCGTTTACTTATTATATACTATATTTAATAATCAATAATAATTATATTATTAATTATTATATTTAAATAATGTCTTCCCGATGTTATCCAAACATCAACACTCCCTCTCAACGAGGGAGACACTCTGCAACATGCCACTCTTGTCTTTGAAGTATACAAACTTCACCCTAGACTCATGACACTTGTCTGTCAGTCTTGGGAGACATCTCTCTCCCACCTGAACTGAGGAGAAAATCCTTCTGCGACTCTCCCTCTAAGCCAATTAATTCAGTCTCACTCTAGGTCCGCACATAATAACATATAGCATCTTGAGTCTTTATCATTCCTTGTCAAATCGATATGACTAGGACAAAGACTATACCAAGATCTTTCACCATAGGCACACACCTATGAGTGAATGTCGGCTTGATGCTAACTGACACATGAAAATCACTTCAAGCACCTCGAGTCCATATTATTCCTTGTCATGATCAAGGAAGGACTACGTCTGGGCCCATTTATCACAAGTGCACCTTTGTGATAAATGTATCCTATCTCCCTTGGTCTATAGCCCAATGTAGGAGAAGTTTTGCCCGATGCTAAAACATCAACACTCCCTCTTAGCTAGGGAGGTATCTTTCCATAGTAGTGCACAACTATTGTCCAAAGACACGCAGTCTCAGCCAGTGGTACAAAACCACCATAGTAGTAAAATATTTGTCACAAATGGCACTCCCATGTGGACTTCTAGAGGCTACTCCCTCTAGGAACACTTAGGGTCAACTCCCCATAGTATGAGATATCAAGGGTCAACTCCCTTGACATGTCCTCATGTTCTCTCCACATGGGACGATGGGCTATAATCCCAATTGTACTTATTCCTTCTCGAATAAGTGTTCCACTTATCCCTTCTCGAATAAGTGTTCTCACATATCAACTCAACTCAATTCACAGAGGAGTACGATCTGGAGAAAGTTTGTCACACATGGCACTCTATGTGGACTTCTAGAGGATACACCCTCTAGAAACACTAGGGTTGTCATGGGACGTGTCCTCATGTGCTCTCCACAAGGGACATTGGGTTATAAGCCCAACCACACTTATCCCTTCTCAAATAAGTGCCCAACTTATCCCTTCTCGAATAAGTGTCCTCACAGATCAACTCAACTCAATTCATAGAGGAGTATGATCTGGAGAAAGTTTGTCACACATGGAACTCCATGTGGAATTCTAGAGGCTACACCCTCTAGAAACACTAGGGTCAACTCCCATAGTGTGTGACGTCAAGGGTCAAATCCCTTGACATGTTCTCATGTGCTCTCCACATGGGACATTGGGTTATAAGCCCAACCGCACTTATCCCTTCTCGGATAAGTGCCCCACTTATCCCTTCTCGAATAAGTGTCATCATAGATCAACTCAACTTAGTCACACATGAGTACGATCTGGAGAATGTCTGAGGAAGCTGCAAACATCAACACTCCCTCTCAGCGAGAGAGGCATTCTCTGCCACGCCAAGTTTGTCACGGAAGTACTTGAAATTCGTCTTGGTTTGGTAATAACATCAACAACCTACTCATATATAGGAAGGTACCGCGCCAATAATTCCTTCCTCTGCACCATGTCTCAGATGTAATGGTACTTGATCTCAATGACATGAGAGATATTAGATTTGTCATGAAACACCAGATTATCAAAGATCTTCACACAACTTTGGTTACCATAATGAATAACGGTGGAATCCAGCACATGTTCGGATAGATCTGCAAGGAGTTCGTGAAGCCACACTGCTTCACAGACTATCATACTTAATGCAATGTACTCTGCTTCTTTTGTTCTCAACGCCATAAAATTTTGTTTCCTACTACACCAGGAAACCATGGAAGATCCCAAAGTGAAGCAACACCTGAAGGTTCTCTTTCTGTCCACTGCGCTCCCTGCCCAATCAGAGTCAATATATTCCTGCCATATTATATCAATGTTGAAAGTGTAAATTCTAACCTTGTACAATATCTACTACAAACTGATATTCAGAAAAGAACAAAAAAGATACAATGGCAAATACAAACATTACACAGAGATTTTTCACCTGGAAACCCAAACCGAGAAAACCAGCATATATTATATTCATACATTCTGTTACATTGTTTACAATACAATATACATATAGGAGCCAGCGGCATCCAAAACCCTAACCCAATGACCTGGATTAGTCCAAAACCCTAATTCCTTAACCGGAAATAGAAAACCATCGACAAAAAACCATGTGCTGAAAAACCACCTAAATAAAATGTGGTCCCAAAAATATGTTGTCCCGGTGCGAAAAAAAATTTCGGGGGCACTGCCCCTGAACCCCCGTGCGGGGGGCTCCACCCCCCTGCACCTCACGAGGGGGGGCCTAATGGCCCCCCCTCTAACCCCCCTACGCACCCGACGCAAACGCTCAGACACTACTACTCGTGCAAAGAATATAAAACATACCCAACATAAAGTATATCTTAGACCATGTCGAACTATGCCTCGCAAGTATCTCAACACATGTTTCACAACAATCTAGTGTGTTTATCTCAACTGACTTATAAACTAGCTAAGTGCACTCACTGCATAGCAAATATTTGGTCTGGTGTTAACCAAATACATCAATTATCCAATCAGATGTTTGTATAGAGTCAGATCAATTTCGTCAAAATCAGAAGAAGACACACTTAGTTTCTTTAGATTCGTCATCATTGGTGTAGCTACGAGCTTGAAGTTTAGTATCTCAAACTTCTTCAATATCTCAATTGTGTACTTCCCCTGACTCAGGAAGATCTCATCAGTTCTCTGCCACACCACTAGTCCCGAGAAGTAGTGCATCATACCAAGGTCCTTCATCTCAAACTTAGAGGCGAATGCATACTTGCATTTAACAATAAGGCTCTTTGCATCGGTGAGAAATAAATCATCAATGTAGAGGACCAAAATCAGGGACTCACCATTAACAATATTGTAGTATAGGATGGTATTGAAAACACTTCTGTTATAGCCCAAAAATCATCAGGTGTCCATCGATCCTTGCATACCAAGCTCAATGTGGTTGTTTGATTCCATACAAGGTCATCTTCAACCTGCACACATGAGACTCATTCTCATGTATCACAAAACCATATGGTTGCTCGATGTATACTTCTTCCTTAATCTCTCCAATGAGAAAGGTTGTCTTTACATCCATCTAATGTACTCTCTAACCCATGGATGTTGCATGGGAAATAAACATCCGGATAGAAGTGTATTGAGCAACATGAGAAAATGTATCCTCATAATCTATTCCCTCCACCTGAGAGAAACCTCTAGCAACAAATCTCGTTTTGTGCCTCTCGATGATCCCATCAATTGTGTGTTTGATCTTGTAGATCCATTTGGAAATCACTACAAACTTCCCCTGAGGTCAGAACAATATCGTACACATCATTCTTAATGATGGATTGATACTCCTCCATCATGACATCTCTCCACACTGGATGACTAGTTGTCTCCTCATAACATGAAGGCTCAAAATGAATGATGTGGCTCATAGTTGCGGCATAGCATGAATATCTCTAAGGTCTCTTGCTCTCTCGAAAGGTACCACGAGGAGCTGCATGTCTTTCTGCCTCTTGCAGAGTCTGACGAGACCATGTAGGTCTCTTCTGACCTACTACAATATCTTTGGGAACATCAACTGGAGGGGGAGAAGGAACCATCTCTTCTTGTTTCTCACTATCAATATCCATGTGGGATCCTCTAAATCTCCTGAAGGCTACCTCCTCCTCAAAGGTAACATCTCTGCTCATCTCAATCTATCTCTGACCAGGGATGTAGATCTGGTATGTCTTTGAAGACTCATTGTAGCCCAAAAATGTACCATTTCTGCTTGAAGGGTCTAGCTTGGTCATTTTTCTCCTTGGGTACATGAATGTATACTGGACACGCAAATATCTTGAAGTGTCCAACCTCAGGTTTCACTCATGAACTGTGTCCATACTAGATATTTCTTACTTCCCTCTTGGAACACATGTTTAAGAGATATCGAGGTTCCCTCATGGAACCAATGTCTCACAACACATGTCAAGGTTTCCTTGTGAAACCAATGTCTTGGTTCCTTCATCTGACCATTCTCACCAATTTCGACCAGATCTTGAAGGCTATCAAATGTGTATCAAATTTGCAGCTCTGGGCAGACAGTAACAATGGTGTGGGAACCTCATCTGATCAATGTCATATATCCATCTCGAGTACGCAATGGCTTTACATGCCTCCCACATATTCAGTATTCGTGGGAGTATTCAGTAGATGTCATTGTTATCCTCCAAGGTGTGATTCTTCCAGCCATGTTGTCACATGGGCTAGTAACCCTGCTTTGACTAATGGAACCACCTAAACCGTGGTGACCTCCACTCAGATCACAAGGGCGTTGTAATCATAATGTTGATCTCGTTCACCACCGGTAGCATATTTTACACAACTTGATTTGATAGTGAGATTTCCACTTGATACATATTTTGGTGCCATATAACAATAGTGGTGATCCAACTGTAATAAATCATAGACATTCATGCTTGTTACCACTCTTTCTTCTCCATTGAAGATGAACTTGCTACCTACAGACCCATGTCAACATCACAAACTTTAAGAACCTGGTAGCTTCTTCCAAATTGGCATGTAGAACTAGCAGAGGCTTGCAATCTCAGCCAATAGTTGCTCTCTTGTGCTTCCATTGTTGAACCTACAAGCCGAATCTCGAGAAGTATATATCCGAAGAAACCCCATCTCCACTTTCACGTTCTCACGTGGATTCAATGGATTTAACCACGCAGGGGTCAATATATCAGTTAAATTAGCAAGCCATTCCCCAAGATTCATATGAATATCTTATTTCCTAGAATAGTAGAGCTCGGTACGAGGTCAAAATCGATGTGAAGCGCATCGATTAGGGTTTGAAAACTGGAAATGCGGGTCCATTTTTTAGTATATGGCTCATACATTACACCTCATGGATCAGTTTGATCACTTCACCCTTCGAACATGTAAATTATTCCATGAACAGTGGCAGCAACAACCCCTCGCCTGAATATATCTCTGGATCATACATGTAGACATTGTTGTGCTTGAATCTATCTGTTCGACCACCGGTAAGTTATAGTCTCCTTGATCCATAATGGCTTCTACATCTTGATCTAGGTGTTGTAGCTAATGCTGACCACTCTTCATCATTAAATGCGCCAGCTCCAAATCTTGGTGCCCCAGCGTGCATTGGCATCTGTGTTCCAAAGATACCGGAGAGAGTGTCTCAATCCGTTGAATCCAATGAACTGGTCGTTGAACAAGAAGCAACTTTCTTACAGGATCCTGGGCCCTCCTGTGAGAGAGTTAGCCCAGTCCTGCTCTGATACCATGCTGGTTTTTCTTCATATGAGATATGATCAATATATTATTACAATGATGAGTGTTCCATATATATGGAACATAAGGTGACCATCCATGAAACGATGCGTCCCTTGAATAATCAATAGCTATTTATTATTATCATTTACTTATTATATACTATATTTAATAATCAATAATAATTATATTATTAATTATTATATTTAGAGAATGTCTTCCCGATGTTGTCCAAACATCAACATCTTTCTGGTATAAGCTTCTTTCTCACTTGCTTTATTGGGAAGAACAGTCTTTTAAATGTAAATTCCAATCCATGGATACTATAAGAGGTATATCTGGTTTACTAGAACAAGTTTTTGTCATAGTCTTCTCCCTCCTTCTGGAAGAAACTCTGAATATTTCAATGCTTCCATTCATAAGTATTTTTCACATTTTCTTACATACATTGTTCTTTATCATAACTTCCATTTCTTTTGCTTGATTTCTTCTTAGTGGATTCAAACCAGGCTGGTAATCTTGTGATTCTCGGTATAATAACTGGTTGTTCTTGCTTTTCTTTCTTTCTTGGAATCTCCATGTTCTTCCTCATGTCTCTCTTTAGCTCTTGGGTCCATGGGTTCTTCTATATTCCTTGAAGATTCCAACTTATTCCTTTCATCATAGAATCATGGATGTATATGGACAACCAGGGATACTTTAAAGATTATTTTCAAAGAAGACTTCCTCTAGAGTCAAACTGAACACGTGTTGCTTATCATGGCTGTTACTTTCAATTGGAACATGGACAGATACTTCATAATCCTCAATGGATCATATCATTTAGGATTAGCTCCCTCCTAATCCTTTCTTCATGCATGATTTTCTTTTGGAATTATGTAATCAGCTCCCTACATCTAAGAGAGTCCATGCTTCCGTCTGCATCCTTATTGCCTTCTGCAAAGTGTCACAAGTCTCTTTCTAATTTTTTCTTGATTGTCGACTTCTTTTTGTTTTGACTTCTTCTGGGTCTCTTCAAGTTTGATTCTGATTTTGGCTTATCTAGTAGTTGTTACTTATATAATAGCTTCCACATGAATTGTTACCAAGGGTTGTCAACATACTTCATCTTTTCATGTGTATTGCTTGACTTGTAGTCATCGTGATAGAAATCCCTATCTTGTCATTCTTCCATAGGTATTGTTTCACTTCAACATCTTATCTTCTAAGAAATAGATATGCAAGATATGTATAGAAACTATGTAAACATGGTATGCACAAGAAATTTGAAGAATATTGTTACCTTGACTTAGAAGAAGAAGTTTGTTTTATCGTGCTTGGCCTTCTTTGAGGGTTCCCTTTCTTCGGCAATTGATGCTTCGTTTGTTTCCTTCCTTAAGAAAAACTTCCTCTTATTCCTGAAATTATTGAATTTTGTTGTGAAGGCTTGATCATCGTATTTCTTTTGGGATTTCTCTTTTGTGCTAATCCTTGATTCTTCTTGTGCACAACAATTCAAAAGTTCTTCAAATGTGAGATACTCCTTTCTTGTGTTCATTCTTGTGGAAAATGAATCCCATGCCTTGGGAAGGTTGTTGAGTACTATATTTACTAGTTCCTTGAAATGATTTCTTCAATAGCTTGTAGTTGATCTCTTAACTGAGAGATTCTCACAAAGTATGATGTTATGCTTTCATCATCATTCATTTTCATGTCACGAAGCTCATTCTTCAGACTCATTACTTGTCCAATGTTTCTGACTGAGAATATATTAGTTAGGGTATCGTACATCTTCTTAGATGAGTCAAGATGAGAGATGTAGGGTATCAAGTGGTCTTTTACAAAGTCCACTATGATACTCATGGCATTGATGTCATTGTCCTTGAACTTCTCCATAACTGCAACGTTCTGGGGTTCCTTCTCTTTTCATTCTTCAAATTGTGGTTCCATGATATTTCCTTTCATGATATCCAATACTTTATTCTTGGCAAGGATGAGGTCAATCCTTGTCTTCCATGCTCTGAAGCTAGAAGCCCCTTCTAACTTGTTTTCTTACTTCATAGAGTAAGTTGTGACTTCTTTGACTTTGTCAACCTTTGACTTTGACCAAAGACTTGAAATTGATGTGTTAGCTTGCTGAGAGTACCAAGAGGTGCACTAGGATATCCATAAATTAGGTCAATATCTTCACTTAAGGTGCCTTAACAAGAGGGTTAGGGTTTCGTTGTTGCAGCAAAAAATTTGATTGCAACTACAACTGTAACTGAGCAAAATCCTCCCAATCTATCTTCCAGTGGTTATATTGTCTGAAGATAGTGTTGTCCCATAACCTGTTAGAAATAATAGGTGTGATCGTTTAACCATAGACAATATAGCAATATTGTCACCCAACCATAGGCTGAAGCCACCCCCAAGGACCTTAAACTTGATAGAGAGAATAATTATGGAAGAAAACCCTAGGTCCAAAATACAATCAAGGTAGTGTACCACTCTCTAGATCTGGCATACCAAGCAGAAAGTCCAAACCATAACCAAGAAAAATTCCAAGCCTAAAACCAAAAATACTAGTTGCAGTAGCTGCAACTGCAGCTACTCTCCAAACTTGTGCACTTACTGAATTTATGCAGTTGTGAGTTGTGTGTGTCCAAATTAGCTCTAGCATCCTATATTTATACTTCTCTTTCTTAGCTGTCTGGGTTGACTTCTCTTTCTAGAGGCTAAAGACTCAATATTAATTATTTTGTTTAGTTGAATTGTCTTCTAGGGTTATGTCCAAAGCTTTAGGGTTTCTTCTTTCTTTCTGGAATATTCTATTCTTGTCAGGGCTACATGTGGAGGTTTAATACCTCTCGCAGCTACCATAATATCAACAATTCATAGGTATTTCACTTGTGAAGGAAGGTTAAATATGGTCTATCAATACCATATCAAATTGTTACTGGACTTTACTGGGAAAGAGTCCATGAACCTACCCTTTTATTTGTTTAGGAGCACTGGGAAGATGTCAGATAGATTCCAAGATAAATATAAGAAGGTGGATACTAATGTTTTTCATTCTGTTTTAATCAAAATGATGGTATTGGAAGAGTTGAAGAAGACCAATATTGATTGGCATGTTTTCCTAGATGTAGGCTTTCAGCCAGATGTTGCTCACACACCATAGTCAAAGAGACAAACACCTACTCTTGTTGAGAAGACTGTGCACTCAAAGTCCAGTTAAAAGAGGAAGATGACCAAAAGGGATAAGTCCATTAAATCTAGTCATAATTCAGTTGAAGGTCCTTCACAACCTCCTGATGAAGACACTTCTCATGTGGCAGAGCCTGCACCTATGGGGACACCCTCTGGTAAAACAAAGAATCTGAAGGGAAATAAGCTTGTGTTTTCTTCACCTATTGTTGTAGAAGTTGCCAAGACTAGAAGACCTGTCACTAGATCATAAAGAAAGCAGCATGCCTCTGTAGAAGAAGGTACATCCAGGGCATCATCTCAACCAACAGACAAAACTAAGCCTCTAAAGAAACAAATAGGAATCATTGAGATTAAGTCTCCTGTTGATGAGAAGGATCCCACTTTTAAAAGGCTTAGGAAACAATTGAAAGAGGCAAAGGCTGAAATTGAAAAATTGAAGAAAGAAAGTCCGCATGCCAATATCCATCTTAATAAAGTCATAGATATGGGTGAAGAAACTATCAAGAAGGAAAAACATTGGGTTACAATATCCATATCTCTATGTAGGAAGATGAAGAATGTGTATAGGATGAATAGAGTCCATCAAGCTAAACATAGGAAGTTGAAGGAGGAAGTGCAACAATTGAGGGAAAAAAATGGAAAACAAAACCTAGACATGTTGGCATGAGTGGCCACAAAGAGAAGGAGATGAGGCATCATTTCTGCATCAACATAAAAAAAAATTCCATAATGTATTTTGTTTTGTAGGCTTATAACCCTGAGAAATGATTTTGTCTTAGGATGTTATTATCATATTCATATGAATTTGTGAAAAGGTTACTTTATGTTTCAGAAGGTTGTAGCAGGTTCAAAGAAATATTTGAAGGATTTTTCATAGTTTGAATATCAAATGACAAGTTTGAGGGGAAAAGCACACCTACAGGAAAGTTCGCAGCATGTGTTCTTAAAGGCGCTGCGAACTGGTTATTTTGGAAAAGTTTGCAACGCATACGCTCCAAACCTGATAGTTACGTGGATCTTGAGTTGTTGAAGGATGCCAGCTATCAGAAAATGATTTAGATAACTCCCCAAGGATCAATTGGACATCGAAGGACACATTCCCTAAGGATCTAGTTTCATTTAAGCTACATGCAACGAGTTGGTTGTAGTTGCAACAGATGCTAGAAGCCATGCCATGAGTTATAAGGACTATTCTTCTAATCCGGAAATATGTCCTAGAATAATAACTATCTTGGAACATTTTATGCATGGAGAATATCTATCCACCAGCACATTGACTATCCATCTAGATGGTAATCATTTCCAACACTACTGATAATCTTCATGGCAATCAGAACAATGACATTCAATAGAAAAGAATTGTGTCTATCCATAGTAGTACACAACTACTATCCAGTGGTACACAACCACACCAAGTAGCACACATATATTTAAACAGTGACACAGAGTCACAACCAGTGGAACACATCCACCACAGTGGCATACAACTATTGTACAGAGACATACAGTCTCTATAGTAATCATATCATCTGATATCAACCTGCATAACAATATTGTGATTCAAACTGAGTCATCTAGGTCGTTCTTCCACTCACATCTGTGAGATCTGGAAGAGCATCTGCTCTCAGGAGGTAAAACATCAGCCATGGACTATCTAGATTATTCTTCTCAAGCATAGAAGAATAATTGTCCCTGATTTCTGAGCTTGGACCATTCACCTAATTAGGCCATTCCTCCGACACAAATGATAGTGCAACCTAGAGAGAATGAGTCTTCCCTAGGGAATGTCTATCCTTGATTGTTGAATCTAGACCATTCACCTAATTGCTCCATTAATTCGACAATAATCATAGTGCAACCTAGATAGAATGGGTATTCCCTAGGGAATGATTGTCCTGCACCAACCTCCAAAATGGACCATTCTTTGAAATTTCTCACAACTGTGAACTTCGAAAGAATGACTGCTCATCGAGGCAGACCATTCTACTTGACCACTACTCAGAGTGGCTGCCAAGAAGAATGATTGTCATAGACCATTCCCTAACATTGGCCACAAGGGGAATCGTTGTCTATGGTACATCAACAATCTATCGAACCATTTTCGTTACGAAAATGACTATCTGATATGGACCATTTTCCGAAATGGAAAGGAACTGCTCATCCTGGACCATTTTTCAAATTGAAAAATGACTATCCATAAATAAATAATATATCAGTGCTCCCTCCCAACCTGAGATTAATCTCTTCCTTTTTCAATAAGGAATTGTCTCCACAATCCCTAGCTTGTTTCTTGAGTACGCAAACTTTTCATCTTGGACAGAGGCTTTACCAAAATATTTTCTATTTGCTCATCTGTGGAGATATATTGGAGAACCACTTCTCTTTTATGGTCTTCATCATGGAGAATTCAATTCTTGATCTCAATTTACTTTGGTTTGTCATGGAACACTAGTTTTCTATGGAGGCTTCATATAACTCTGATCATTACAATATATCATGGTAGAATTGAACACTTTTGTTTCCTGCTAGTTCATGACATTGTGGAAAGGCTCGAACTAAAACATATCCAAGTAGCACTTCTTCTGTCATCATGATATTTTTCCATGGATTAGCAATGCATCATCCTAGACTTCTAACTAACTATTCTGATACACTATCTTTGTCATACAAAGTTTTCACCACACTTCTGTTGTATATGAGATACTCATCAAGTTGTTTGAATCCATACAAGGTCTTCTTATAACTTCATACATGGGTCTCTTTCTGGTATAAGCTTCTTTCTCACTTGCTTTATTGGGAAGAACAATCTTTTAAATGTAAATTCCAATCCATGGATACTACAATAGGTATATCTGGTTTACTACAACAAGTTTTTGTCATAGTATTCTCCCTCCTTCTAGAAGAAACTCTGAATCTTTCAATGCTTCCATTCATAAGTCTTTTTCACATTTTCTTACATACACTGTTCTTTATCATAACTTCCATTTATTTTTCTTGATTGCTTCTTAGTGGATTCAAACCAGGCTGGTAATCTTGTGATTCTCGGTATAATAACCGAATGTTCTTTCTTTTCTTTCTTTCTTGGAATATTCATGTTCTTCCTCATGTCTCTCTTTATCTCTTGGGTCCATGGGTTCTTCTATATTCCCTGGAGATTCCAACTTATTCCTTTCATCATAGAAGCATGGATGTAGATGGAAAACCAAGGATACTTTAAGGATTATTTTCGAAAAAGACTTCTTCTAGAGTCAAATTGAACACGTGTTGTTTATCATGGTTGTTACTTTCAATTAGAACATGGACAGATACTTCATAATCCTCAATGGATCATATCATTTAGGATTATCTCCCTCCTAATCCTTGCTTCATGCATGCTTTTCTTTTGGAATTATGTAATCATCTCCCTACATCTAAGAGAGTCCATGCTTTTGTCTACATCCTTATTGCCTTCTGCAAAGTGTCACAAGTCTTTTTCTAATTTCCTCTTGATTGTCGACTTCTTTCTGTTTTGACTTCTTCTGGGTCTCTTCAAGTTTGATTCTGATTTTGTCTTATCTGGTATTTGTTACTTATATAATATCTTCCACGGGAATTGTTACCAAGGGTTGTCAATGTACTTCATATTTTCATGTGTATTTCTTGACTTGTAGTCATCGTGATAGAAATCCCTATCTTGTCATTCTTCCATAGGTATTGTTTCACTTCAACTTCTTATCTTCTAAGAAATAGATATGCAAGATATGTACAGAAACTATGTAAACATGGTATGCACAAGAAATTTGAAGAATATTGTTACCTTGACTTAGAAGAAGAAGTATGTTTTATCTTGCTTGGCCTTCTTTGAGGGTTCCCTTTCTTCGGCAACTGATGCTTTTTTTGTTTCCTTCCTTAAGAAAAACTTCTTCTTATTCTTGAAATTATTGAATTTTGTTGTGAGGGCTTGATCATCATATTTCTTTTGGGATTTCTCTTTTGTGCTAATCCTTGATTCTTCTTGTGCACAACAAGTCAAAAGTTCTTCAAATGTGAGATACTCCTTTCTTGTGTTCATTCTTGCGGAAAATGCATCCCATGCCTTGGGAAGGTTGTTGAGTACTATATTTACTAGTTCCTTGAAATGATTTCTTCAATAGCTTGTAGTTGATCTCCTAACTGAGAGATTCTCACAAAGTATGATGTTATTCTTTCATCATCATTCATTTTCATGTCACGAAGCTCATTCTTCAGACTCATTACTTGTCCAATGTTTCTGACTAAGAAGAGATTAGTTAGGGTATCATACATCTTCTTAGATGAGTCAAGATGAGAGATGTAGGGTATCAAGTGGTCTTTTACAAAGTCCACTATGATACTCATGGAATTGATGTCATTGTCCTTGAACTTCTCCATAACTGCAACGTTCTGGGGTTCCTTCTCTTTTCCTTCTTCAAATTGTGGTTCCACGATATTTTCTTTCATGATATCCAATACTTTATTATTGGCAAGGATGAGGTCAATCCTTGTCTTCCATGCTCTGAAGTTATAGGCCCCTTCTAACTTGTTTTCTTACTTCATAGAGTAAGTCATGACTGCTTTGACTTGGTCAACCTTTGACTTTGACCAAAGACTTGAACTTGATGTATTAGCTTACTGAGAGCACCAGGAGGTCAAATAGGTTGGGGTGCACTATGATATCCATAAATTAGGTCAATATCTTCACTTAAGGTGCCTTAACAAGAGGGTTAGGGTTTTGTTGCTGGAGAAAAAAATTTGATTGCAACTACAACTGCAACTGTAACTGAGCAAAATCCTCCCAATCTATCTTCCAGTGGTTATATTGTCTGAAGATAGTGTTGGCCCATAACCTATTAGAAATAATAGGTGTGATCATTTAACCATAGACAATATAGCAATATTGTCACCCAACCATAGGTTGAAGCCACCCCCAAGCACCTTAAACTTGACAGAGAGAATAATTTTGGAAGAAAACCCTAGGTCCAAAATGCAATCAAGGTAACATACCACTCTCCATAGCTAGCGTACCAAGAAGAAATTCCAAACCATAACTAAGAGAAATTCCAAGCCTAAAACCAAAAATACTAGTTGCAGTAGGTGCAACTGCAACTACTCTCCAAACTTGCGCACTTACTGAATTTATGCAGTTGCGAGTTGTGTGTGTCCAAATGAGCTTTGGCATCCTGCATTTATACTTCTCTTTCTTAGTTTTCTGGGCTGACTTCTCTTTCTAGAGGCTAAAGACTCAATATTAATTATTTTCTTTAGTCGACTTGTCTTCTAGGGTTATGTCCAAAGCTTTAGGGTTTCTTCTTTCTTTCTAGAATATTCTATTCTTGTCAAGGTTACACATGGAAGTTTAATACCTCCTCCAGCTACCATAATATAAAAAATTCATAGGTATTTCACTTGTGAAGGAAGGTTAAACATGGTCTATCAATACCATATCAAATTGTTACTGCACTTTACTGGGAAAGAGTCCATGAACCTACCCTTTTATCTATTCAGGAGCACTGGGAAGATGTCAGATAGATCCAAGCTAAATCTAAGTAGGTGGATGCTAGTGTTTTTCATTATGTTTTAATCAAAATGATAGTATTGGAAGAGTTGAATAAGACCAATATTGATTGGGATGTTTTCCTAGATGTAGGCTTTCAACCATATGTTGCTCACACACCACAGTCAAAAATAAAAACACCTACTCCAGTTGAGAAGACTGTGCACTCAGAGTCCAGTAAAAAAAGGAAGATGACCAAAAGGGATAGGTCCATTCAATCTAGTCATAATTCAGTTGAATTTCCTTCACAACCTCCTGATGAAGACACTTCTCATGTGGCAGGGCCTGCGCCTATGGGGACACCCTCTAGTAAAACAAAGAATATGAAGGGAAATAGCTTTTGTTTTCTTCACCTATTGTTGTAGAAGTTGTCAAGCCTAGAAGACCTGTCACTAGATCAACATCAAAGAAGCATGCTTCTGTAGAAGAAGGTACATCCAGGGCATCCACTCAGCCAACAGACAAAACTAAGCCTCTAAAGAAACAAATAGGAATCATTTATATTAAGTCGCCTGTTGATGAGAAGGATCCCACTTTTAAAAGGCTTAGGAAACAATTGAAAGAGGCAAAGGCTGAAAATGAACAATTGAAGAAAGAAAGTCTTCATGCCAATATCCATCTTAAGAAAGTCATAGATATGGGTGAAGAAATTGTCAAGAAGGAAAAACATTGGGTTACAATATCCATGTCTCTATGTAGGAAGATGAAGAATGTGTATAGGATGAATAGAGCCCATCAAGATAAACATAGGAAGTTGAAGGAGGAAGTGCAACAATTGAGGGAACAAAATGAAAAACAAAACCTAGACATGTTGGCATGAGTAGCCACAAGGAGAAGGAGATGAGGCATCATTTCTGCATCAACATAAAAGAATTTCCATAATGTATTTTGTTTTGCAGGCTTATAACCCTGAGAAATTATTTTGTCTTAGGATGTTTTTATCGTATTCATATGACTTTTTGCAAAGGTTACTTTATGTTTCAGAAGGTTGTAGCAGGTTCAAATAAATATCTGAAGGATTTTTCATAGTTTGAATATCAAATGACAAGTTCGAGGGAAAAAGGACACCTACAGGAAAGTTCGCAGCACGTGTTGCTAAAGGCGCAACGAACTGGTTATTTTGGAAAAGTTTGCAGCGCATATGCTCCAAACCTGATAGTTACGTGGATCTTGAGATTTTGAAGGATGCCAGCTATTAGAAAATGGTTTAGATAGCTCCCCAAGTATCAGTTGGACATCGAAGGACACCTTCCCTAAGGATCTAGTTTCATTTAAGCTACATGCAACAAGTTGGTTGTAGTTGCATTCAACGCTACCAACAACATCCTGGAATATAGCATCTTTTTATTTTTTTGTTGACTACTCATTGACATGCCTCTCTAAGGTGCAAGATCCTATGTAGGATCTAGGTGGAGAGTTCTAGGAGTGTTTTTTAATGTATTTTTCTATAAAACGTGTAATGTAACTCCATTAGAGGGTTCAAATGGTGGTAGAGTGATACTCTTATCTTTATTTTCAATTGTAACAGAGTTTCCAAACTATATGTATCAGATTTAAGAATATTGAAGAGTGAATGATCAGTTTATTCTTCTAATGTCACATCTGCATTTCAATCTCACTTTGATGCTAGTTGTTGATGAAGGGTTCATCCTAATGCTTGTTCCTTACTACAATGAATGATTTACTCTTTGTAATTGATGCAAGTGTTATCAAAGTTATCTCTTGTTGATTAGGAGGTTCCTATTTGATGATATTTTTTCTATATATGTTTCAAAATTGCCTGATGTAACCTGATGCATGTTTTTCATATTTCCTTAATTCTTTCATCTTTCCATTTGATATTTTAAATGTTGATCTGAGACTATTCAAGACTTTCTTGTTGGTATGTATTTTATGGAGGTTTTGTGTTGATATTTTAAACTAAGTGACTCACCCATTTGCCACACATTGAAAAAACATTATTATATTTAACAAACCTACAATTTTTTGATGGGTATTAAGCTCACACCTACAATAGTCTAGGTGAGACTTCTAGTACTAACAACGCCCACAAAATTTCCAGCAATAGATAGATATGTGGAGGGATTTCACCATCAAATCTGAGTGGAGGAATTTTAAGCTAGCATTTGATGAATTTTGAATCCCATCACAACATCCACAAACATTTCCATGGACTTGACAGGCCCTTTGTGACCCTCTAAATTGGCGTTCCCTCCATTCAAATTTAAATAAATCTCGCCTCTATACTAAGTTCAAATTCAAATTGCAAGCCTGTATCTTTAAAATTTATATCACCTGACCTTTCGATCGTCCATGTCCACATAGGCAGAAGCCATACCTTGGAAATAGTGCTAACGACGATGGCGACAATGCCAGGTTGACTGGATGACAGCTTCGCAAGTTTACTGATGGGACAATGGAACCGTCGGAGATGAAATGTCGGAATTAGCACTTAGGAATTACACCAAATTATCATGGAATGCATGCCATGCATCTGAGATATACCAAGTACTTGGGTACATATCCACCTGCACTAAGAAATCATTTTCTTATTGCATGGTGGATAATACTTTCCTTCTAATCTATATGTTGGAGGCCACATACTATATGAAGTCATACATTATTTACAGATATCTATGAAACCAGATCTTGTCATACATAGTATAAATAGAAGAAAAAAATAAATTTCCTCCTACTAGATCTTGGGGCACATAGCATAAATAGAAGAATAACTAAGTTCCCTCCTAATTGATTTTATTTCTATTATTTGATTGATCTAGGGTTTTAAAAAGTGTAATATATACTATAATACATATTAAATTGTAAATCTATTAAAAATGCAAAATACAAAAAAAAAACTAATAGTTATTTTTATGTTTGTACAGTATTGAACATCAATTTATAACCGCATAGAATTTCTTTATATGTGTATTTAGGGAAGTGGTTACTAGGGTTTCATAGGTAGTTGGGGTTTAAAGTATATCCTTAGAGAAGAGAAAAAAATGTGGGTTTGAGGTATATGAAAGTTTTAAATTACATAAAAGAATAAAGCTCAATTTTTTTTTTGTTGAAGGTGGAGTTAGCAATAATTTTATAAAGATAGTCTTTATAAAAGGGAGAAGGCATTGTTTTTTCAAATCCAAATCCTTGATCTCCTACTACCAAGTCTTAGGTCAATAATTAATTTGGGAAGAAATCCTAATGGAAGTGGTGGAGAGAACATATATTAAGCATGCCCATGAGGTCACTTAGAGTTGCAATTGAGCTCTAATACCATATGTAATGGACCAAATTTTAATATAACTAAATGCAAAAATAAATAGAGCAATTTGCAACCATTAATTGAATCAAATAAAGATACATTAATCATGATTACATAATTCACAAGGAGTGAGTGGTGAGAACTTACCTGAGAGTTGAAGAAATCAACTCACTTACAATGCTATGAATGTCAAACCGTTGTGCTCCAATATTTGATCCATCATGTCGCAATAGAATGTGAGGGACGACTCTTCTCCCAACCAACTTCTCAGTCATCACGACTAAGAGCCCTTGAGCCCTCTATCAACTACCTATGCCAACTTTCAAGCCTTTTCCCTCAAATTGCACAAGAAAAAGATGTCAAACTTTCTTCTTCACCTTCATTATATAGAATTCTTACCAATCCATACAAAAAATTCCATGCATGAGCGACACTTGTCATTAAGTAATTAATCGTGCATTTTTAACATTTTCTTAATTTATCTTTTCTTTTATCCCTTTTTAGTAATTTAACTTCTTCTTTTTTTAACTTTTTCTTTCAATATAATTTTTATTTATTTATTTATTATTATTATTTTTACATTAATTTATTATTATCTATTTATTACTTATTACACTAGCAAATTTGGGTCATTTTGTGACGACTATTTCGACACTCTTGCGACGTTATATCGTGGATATTGAGACGAATCTTGAGTCTCTCAAACGTCGCTTCACGTGACGTGGCACGTGCGACAAACTTGGATTAATGTCACAAGAGCGTTGACACTAGGGAAGTTGTCACGATTGCGACAAAGAAGAAATATCGTTGCCAGAACGACTAAGTAAAGAAATCATCAAAAGAGAGACAAAGTAGGGAAATTGTCGCAAATGAGACAAAGCAGGGAAATCGTCGAAAATGAGACAATGTAGAGAGATCATTGCACCTTTGCGACAAATCAGCTTTTGAAGCAGTCATCGCAAGAGAGACGAAAACATGGTATATTGCGACGAAATTGCTACACAATTTTCATGATTTGTATAGCAAGTTCATCGCAAGATTTGTACAGGGCATCGCAATTGAGACGAAAACAAGGTATATTGCCATGAAATTGCTATACAATTTTCATGATTTGTATAGCAAGTTCGTCGCAAGATTTGTACAGGTTGTCGCAATTGAGATGAAAATGGGGTATATTGCTAGGAAATTGCTATACAATTTCCGTGATTTGTATAGCAAGTGCATCGCAAGATTTGTATGGGTCGTCGCAATTGAGACGAAAACAAGGTATATTGCCACGAAATTGCTATACAATTTTTCATGATTTGCATAGAAAGTGTGTCGCAAGATTTCTATGGTGCGTCGAAATTGCGACGACAACAATTTATATATATATATATATATATATATATTGAGAAAAAAAAATGATTTTTGAGACAATTATACAAGGTGTTATGATTGCACACTAAAGAGGTCATCTAAGTGAAGTTGTTGCATAACTCCAAACCATATGCATTTATTCAATTTTGGTAGGGGCCCCTTTCCTTTTTCTTATAAAAGAAAAATAAGAGGGTTGTTGTGGCCACAATAGTTGGTTGGTTGGTTGAGTCAGTTCACTGACCCGACTGTTCAAACTAACTATATTCTTAAAAAAATTACACAATTATATCAAAAAACAATAATCTAACTTATATTTACATATTTAACATCTCCCTGGACTCAAATCCTTCTTTGTCCTAAAAAGGTGAGGAAACATAAATACTCAAACCTTCCAAAGAAATTATTGCTTTGTTGTTCAAATAAACTCTGATGGCCTTATATATGATTTTATATTCTTTTTTTTTATATATTTACTCATGGGTTATACATTTTAATATGGTGTCATTAAATACCTTCTTAAAAACACACGCTTGAGGTGTTTCTAGCTAAATTTCTCATGTTACCGCTTAAACTCTCTCCAAAGGAAAGTCCTACCCTGCGAGGGAGAGCTTGAGGAAATAGATAGGGAATCCGCCCACTATCACCTTAGTTCCCTTGCCTCTACATTTCTAGGCCATGGTTTCTAACATAAGGAGGGTTTTCCTAGGGGGGTAATACTAAGTCCTATCATTGCATTTCTAGACAAGTGAGGACAAGGACTTTGTTTGACTTGGGTTGACTTCTCTAAACTGATGCTTCAAGAAAAGTAAGAGAAGAAAATTCTCAATGAATGCTTTGAAAGAAAACACTTACTTTATTCAACACAACACACCAATGCACCATTACACATAATTAGTGATCAAGCAATACAAAATGTACAAGGTGAAACTTTCTAAGTAAAAAGTATATATTCATTCACAAGATAGTCATCATTTAGCAAATTTCATATGTGCAAGAAGTGAAGCATGAACAAGTACTTATGAAACATTTAAGCATGAAATTGGGTCGTTATGATAGCAATCAAATAGAGCATCATTGTAAATATTTCATAACCAATATAAGTTTGCATCCATTCAATAAGTATATGCCATGAAACACATGAAGTGTCACTATTGTAAAGAGAAAATAAGGCAACGAGCTCAATGTAATAACTTTAGAAGAAATACAATGCTACCAGATTAGAAAATTTCATTATTATATGTCAAGGAACAAACATTATATCATTAACCAAACTTATCATTCATTCATCAACACTCAGAAATTAATATGTTTCTCATCATACAATATAGATCAATTATTTGGAACCATGATTGTAGCATGAATCGACCCTCTCAACTAGAAAACAATAGAAATATTTCACTGTTTGGGTAGACTGTTTGGGGTGGTTAGGGTAGGAATGTATCGTGGTCAACCAACCAAGCCAAAATACATCCAAACACCACAACAAAATATGGTTAACAAACCTTCATACAATAGTGAAAGGAGGCAACGATTGAACTAATTACAAGTTCCTTTGGAATTCCTTAACATATTTTGGCTTCTTTGGGATGTGGAAAACAAGGTGTCATAAAAACATTGCAAGACATCAACACTTTAATCACCATTGAAAGTGGAATACTTCTGCAGTTTTATGATAGTCCTGGATAGAGTTTTAGATAACACATAGGAGGTAATGTCAAGGCTTGAAACTAGGTAATTTATCTCTCTTCAAAGTTGTTTGGACACCTATGGAAATGAATATAATGAAATCCTCGAAACATTGGAAAAAGAGGAGGGTTACAAATAGCCACGCACAACAATAAATCTCTGCAGAAAAAGGAATACTAGAAAAATCCCATAACAACAATAAATAACATGCAATGATTTCACTTTGAATGAGGTTTTTAGACCTTCCAATACATCCAATGATAGTTTATAATAACCTAGAACAACACTCCTTCAAAATGTTGCAATAAAATTTATTTTCAACCCTAGTTATGTTGTATTGATTTCAACTATTTTAAGCAAAGTATGCATTAGGGCATCCATAAAAGTGATCAGATTCTACTTAAATTAAAAATGATTTTCAAACCCTCTTGTGATCAACATACAGATGTTTCTTTGAGAAATAGTTAGCATGATTTGAACTAATATAAGTCAATGAGGCTCAATTCAATCTAGATTTAGGATAACACATTATGAAAACCTTTCCTAGTACTATCAAGGTGAACTGAAAGGTTGGCCAAGCAAAAGGATGGAGCCATCCGACATCCTACCTTAATGCATGAACAATAACTTCAATGATCAAAGGGGTAAGGTTAGAGAACTTACCTTGATAACCCTCCCAAGTGAAGCATTTCACCCTTAATTATTTGGCCTTCTAGCAGCCTTTTTATTCCAAAAAAGCCTTTAAAAGTGCTTATATAAACCTTGAAAATGACTGAACATTAACAAAGAAAAGAAATAGATTCTCAAAAAAATATTAAGCCAATTTTCTCATTAATATCCAATGGTTTTAAATGAGGGAGGACTCTTCCTTTTATAGGTGAAGAGCCTCCTCAAATACAATACAACACAATGTGCTAGCTCAATACTATGAGGTCAAAACCATTAACCCAGTCAAAAATATGGGAAAATACAAAAAATAATCTAACAAATCCGTCAAAACCCTTCAATATCCAAATGACCCTAAAGAATGGTCCAAATATAATAATAAATGCCACAAGTGTGGTCTAGAGGGAGAGAATAAATTAGGTGCACTCCTCAATAAAGGTGAAATTTTCCCATGAGAGGGTGAATGATTGAGTCAACATTGTCCAAATACTCCCAAAGATCATCCAACCAACTCCCTCAAATGATGGAAAGGTCCAAGTCTGGAATAACGAACTCAAAAAGATGACATTACCTCTCACATGTGTGAGCCATCCAAGTAAAAAAGTCAAGATAAATGGCATGTGTGGCCTCCTCTAGGTGGGTGCTTCTCAAGTAGATAAAAATAAAGCATGCCACATCATCACAAGGTCCAAATAACAACCTATAACCACCTCCATAATTTGTAACCAACTCCTCCAATGCATTAATAACTCCCATGTGTGGTCCAAGGAGAGATAAATAATGCATAAGTGTTAATGAAACGTCCAATTGATAAAGGAGAATGAATTTGAGTGGTCCATGTAGCATGTGTGGCGACATGGCATCCCTCTCATGGATCGATGCACGATCATGGATCCCAAGGAAATGGTATGGATCCCAATGTATGTAGTTATGATCATATATGAGTACATGGATCCCAATGTAGCATCATGGATCCCAATGCAATGTCATGGATCTTGAGGCATAATACATGTATCCCAATGCACAATAGCCACTTGAAGTGATGGGTCTAGCCTCTTAGCAAGCCATTAATTGGTAGCACCTGGTGACATCTCTTAGCACAACATAAAAAAGGGGGTTGGTTTTAATATTTTCCTAAGTCTTACAAAGGGGAACAATATTGACCCTTATACATGCATCAAGTCCTAAGACAACACATATTTCCTAAGCACCTAGGTGAAATATAGGAAAAAATAATTAATAATGATGAAAGGGAATGGGGAATGAGTTCATGTGATGACCCTCAATGTCTTAGACATGCACAAGTCTTACCAATCATTTATTTATTCATCCACCTTTATTTAGCTAGGATTTTTACATATAATATCCTTCTAGAGATAGCTTAACATTGAGTTACCATCCTTAACATTATTTCTTTTTTTTTAAATAAAAAGGGTTGGATCCTGTTATATTATCAAAACAAGCATACATTTACTGTTGGTGGTGCCAGTTGTCCCACCTGAGCAGGAAATCGGGACAGCTGGCTCCCCTGTGCCAGGTGTATCTGTGTTATCAAAAACATACATGCAACGTCCCTGCCCGAAGGAAACCAAGGCGATTATTCTAAATAGTTTCAGAGAATGTACCATAGCTAGAAGTCAAAAAAGCAACACAGTTATCTGAACTAGAAACAACAGAGAACCTTCTGACCAGAGCTACCATGGAGCTAGTTGCCCATGCGCCTCCCCTCATGTCGCTTTTTCCGCCATCCTGCTGGTAGCGAATACAGTTGCGCGCACGTCGAACACTGTCGAGGTGGGAGGTTCTTGGAGTGCACCGCGAATAACATGTCTAGCCTCTGGTCCATCCTAGCCAGGCGGAAGACTTGATCATCCATGAGGCTCCTGAGTTCAAATATGAGAGGAAGGTGCGAAACTTCGGAGGAGGCTGGTTGTTCCATCCCAACTCCATCATCGGGTGCACTTGCTTCGGGGTCTTGTGCTGTGTTGCTTTCTATCGGTGAAGGCTCCTTCTTAGCTGCGGTGTTGTCCTCTACTGCATTGTACCCATGCTTCTCTGGCCCCGTGGTGTTGTCAGGAGGAATTTCCTCCTCCACGATGCAGGGAGGGTAGAGGTCCTCCGAGCTCTCGGTGAGGAGGCTCCGTAGTGTGTCCCCGGGCGGGATTGTGCGTTCCTGTTCTGGTGCATAGGTTGGTCGACTCTTCATTGCTTCTTCCAGGCTAATCTCCTCGATAATTTCCATGGGAGGCGGCCATTGTCGTTCCTTGCGCCGGGCAGAATCTAGGACGAGAGCACGCTCGAATTTCCTGTGGCATTGGCGTCGGGACTCGACTCTGTGCTAGGCAGATCCTCATCGCGGTTTTCCTCTAAGTCGTGGCATGATGGATGCATTGGGGAAGGCCTCGCTTCTCTCAGAATTTCATCGAGCTATGGACTGCTGCACGGGTGAGATAAGCACTGCAATGAACCATTATTTCTCCATCCAAATCCCCGGGTTGATAATGCATCGAGTTAACGTAATCATCCTCGCCATTAAGGCAGGGCGTTGAATGCAATGCCTCTTGGTACTGTTCTCTCGCGTGAGGGGGCTCATCATCGGGAGTTAGCTGGTGCGAGCCTCTGTGCATTAATAACTAAGGGCCGCTCGCCAGTTGATGCCATTAAGGGGCGTCCTGGTGGCGGCCCATGTGCCCTTGGTTGCCTGCGTGTCACCCCATCCGGGGGTCCTTCACATTATTTCTTACTAACCCTTTAAGAATTGTTTTTTTTAATGTTTGTTTTATCAAACAAGTTCCTTTTATTTAGATGTTCATAGACAAACTAGAGACTAGGGGCATTGGCCTCATAGTGAGGGAGCATTGCTAAAGATTTATACTTGGATTTTGACTTTATCCCTTCACCTCTTTTCCTTATTTGATTATTGACTCGGGATTTATCAATTTGACCTTTCCTTTTGACCTTTGAGAAATCATACATGACCAAGATGCAATTTTTTATATGGATGGAATGAATAACACTCGGGAGTTGGAAAATTATTATCATGGTTGGGATATGGATAATGATATATATCCTAAGAACCCAATGGTATAGGTTAATCCAAGAGATGACACACTTCTAACATAAAACATGTTCCCCAAGGTACTACAAGGAAAGTCATAAAACCATGTAATGTTATGAAATGCTACTAGGCAATCATTAGGTGTTTACCACTTTATGATTAGATAATAAGTTAAATCATTGATTCCAAATAAGTATTGATACATGGAATGTCAAACGAAGAAAATAGGAACCATCCCATATCGTACAACAATGCATCTATCATCTAAGGATTTGGCATGAAAGTGAGCTACACCATAGTTGAGCTAGCACGATCATGTTTTTGGTGGAGATCAAGAAGAACTCTATCTATATCTAGGGGATATGAGCATGACACATCATGCAAGAAACAACTTGAAACCCTTGCTAGTGTATCCAAAAATGTGTCACCCCTCATGGGTTAACATCTGGCTCCTACTCATGGACATGCACTATGTGTGAGAATGTATGAGAACTCCATAATCTTTGTAGACATGTGACCTACACACCATATAACTTGGAAAATTAAACAAAATTTGGGGTGAATATACCACCCTAGTTAGAAATAAAAAATACTTGGCATAAATAAATAAAAATCACCAAATATAAACATGAAAGTAAAGAAGGAAAACACGTGTAAGAAATTATTCTAAGGAAAATCAAATGCATCAATAAAATTAGGCAATGCAGGAAAGTAAACACACAAAAGAAAGGAAAACATGAATGGAAGGAAAAAAATCATTCTGACTACCCCTCAAAGATCATATTCATGCCTACCCTATTGGATAAATAAGGGATGTGGCTGGTAGGTGAAATAAAATATCCAAATCAACCATTCAAGGAGCTTACCAACATATGGAAACCTTCCCTTGTGTTTGGTTATCATCTAAAACATGGATATGCCAAGCATCAAGTGGGTATAAAGAATAATCTAACTCACTCTCAAGTTTGGAACCTAGGTAAGGTAATATCTATGAAGTAGAAAGCCCAAACTATACCAAGGTTTGACAAGGACATTTTCAACCCCTCGTGTTTAATCCTTAAAACTTATTATTGCATCTTCCCAAAAATTTATTTTTGCATGTTGCACCAAGTTTAAAGTTTGCACATTGCTTGGAAAAGATGCTTGCCACATGTCACAAGACTTTCAAAGTTGCATATATCATGTCACAAGATTTTGGAAGTTGCATATTGCATATTCAAGTTCTATTTGTTTCCTATACTCCATAGACCAAGCACAAGGCACCAGGTCTTGCTTGGATTCTCATGTCTTGAATCAAGGAGTATTGAATCAATATATACCAAGTCTTATAAGAGAAGCTGAAATCATCATTAAGTGTATAACAAAATTACATTCACAGATATATACAAACCATAGAAATATCCTTGTGTATATTATCAGATGAAAAAGTACCCATAATGTCAATGCATTATATGCATCATTACATATTTAGCTATATAATGTACATCTAACTATCTTATAAAATTATTACATGACATCATGAATTTCTTTTAGTCTTCTTTTGTGCTTTCCAGGTCTTAAGTAATTCATCCATCTCCATGTCTTCGTTTACTGGGTGCTCTTCAGCAACTGATGTTGTTTCAGTCCTTTCATGCTGAGTACATTTGGTCTCATACCCATGGCGTGGATGCTGCTGTGAGGGCCCATCACCTACAAAATTAAAAATATTAAATTTATATGGTCAATTTTTAAATATCATTTGTTATAACCCTAAATTGCACCATCCCTGCTTACTTGGCATCAGGCCAACTCATGCCTCTTCCTAGCCAAAGCCATGCTAAACAAATCCTCAAAAAACCATTGAAAACAAGCAACCCGCGCCCTAACTTCTCACTGGGCGCGGGTAACCGCTTGCTATCCTTTTACTGCACGCGGGCATCCGCGGGCTAACCCAAAACAGCCCACGGGTACCTAACAAAGCAAAAAATCAGGAAAGTTTCCGCCGGGACACGAGGCTTGTTGTCAGTTAACTGGAACTCTTCGCCATGCATGGCCGAGAGTTCGCCTAAAACCCTAGCTCCTTCTAGCCTATAAAAGGAGGGGTAGGGGTACTATTCAAAGGAGGAAAAATCATAGCAAAGAAACTCTGCCAAATTGCCAAG
>ML800583.1:47649-91763 GCA_009831015.1 Picea engelmannii
TTGGTTTATTCTTCCCGTGTTTGCCTGAGAAAAGGGATTGAGATTTTGGGTAGAAGGTTAAAAGTTAAATCTTAAGGGTCATGATCTGCGTATAGGCTTAGAGCCCTAGCTTATTAGTCCATAGGGTAGAATACCCCACAACATCATTGAAGTAGTTCATTAATATTAAAAAAAAACTCTACAATGTAATTATTTACCTGGTCCTCTAGTCAGCACCATTAGAATGGTTGTCGGCTTGTTCACTTGATCTTCAGGTCAAGGAGGATCAACTATGACATTCTCTGCCATTGAAGTGTCAAAATTTATAAGTAAAGAATTATTAAGTATATGATTAATATATATATACATTTTATCATTGTGGGCCTCAGTCACAGGAACATCTTGGGGCTGCACCTCACTGGGATGGGGTTGTTGGGGAGCACCATGATATTCTGGTTGCGTTGCAATATCATCGCTCTATTTTCTAGTACTAATGGTTTCGTTGATAGTGCTTCTCCCCTGATTAAAACAAAGTAAGACATTAAATTATGGACAATATCAAACATTTACATATTTTATAAGTAATGAAAAGTTAATGTGGATTGATTTTATTTACCTTATCCCGCAAAATGGATCTTGGGGTCTGCCCCATGCTTTTCCTATGATCAACCATGTCTTTATAACCGTACTTGTAACCAAGTTGGAGGTCTTCCTCCATGGTTTTAGTTCCGAAGTCGTCACCCTACATTGCATAAGGGTATGGTTTTTTAATGTTTTCGGCTGCAATTACCTGAAAGTTGTAAGGCGATACAAATAATATTCTTAATATGTTTGGGTACTTAGGATTCATGACTGTAACCTCGAGTAGCCACCCTGACCTAGCTTGTGTTGGCCAATTTTGGCAATCCTTGCTTTGGTTTCCTTCAAAGTGTCAGGCAACCTATCGTCAAAATTTTCAAGTATGTTATATATAACCACACTTTTATTTAGATCTAAAGAAAAATAAAGTTGGTATTGAAATCAAAATATTGTAATTTACCTTGGTGTACCAGTTATTTTTTCTCTTGTTTTTTTCAAAATCTTCTCTTTTGCATCATCAATGATCAGTTTCCACTCCCTCTCTGGAATTGAGGGAGGACGCTCATACCTAGGATTTCTTGCCAAGCTTCATCTATAAACATCCCGCGTATATTTTAAATATTCATCCACTGCAGAGGTGACCACTTTTTTATTGAACGTGTCTACTCCAAAGAGGCCTTCAAGATAATCCATAAGTTCCTTTTTGAGGTTGGAACTCTGGCAATTCCACCTCATGTGTAAGGTTGCCCCAAAAATCAACAAGGCCTTGCTCTCTAGGTGCCTATAAAAATGGTTGTTTCCTACACACAAAAATATATGATCATTAATTTAAAGTTAATAATCTAGATGATTTATGTATGAGAAGGACAACATTAAAAGATTAAAATATGAATTAAAACTACCTAGGAGTCTTGATTGTTTTTATGGAATTCCATTATCGTCGACCAAAAATGTGCATGGAAGGGTCCCCGTGCTTGTCACACATCTAGCTCCAGGAAATGCAACCATGTCAACCACATCACCATGAGCCTCATCTCTGCCACCATCTCTAGACTCTAACCGATGTGTGGATGTCTGGCGGTGTGTGTCATGGATCCTATATAAATTAGGTGTGGAATATGGAGAAGTAAATAGTACTCTAGTGGCTATATGACCACCTTCATCAGGACTCTGTAGCATCTCTGCAGCACCACTACTACCAACACCGGGCTGAACAAGCTCCAAAAATGTCTATAAAAAAAAATTTGTTTTTCGTGAGATAATGTAAAATTTAAAGAACAAAGTATCATAATTGAACATATGAGTACATTAAAAAAAACACTTTAAATTATGGTTATTACCTTATATGTGTTAAGTTGTGACATAAGAAGCTTGATCTTTGTTAGGACGTCGGGAGTTTGATCTGGATGATCTAAGAAGCTAGCAAGTTCCTTGTTCTTTTTAATGATCTTTTTTTTTATTAAGACCATTGGATCAGGGGATGAATAAAACCCCTCCTCATCGAAGGAATCATGATCAACATGGCCCGCGGACTACATATAATTTCAACAAAAACAATGTTATTTCAATAAAATTATATAAGCAAATAATAAAAATAACGTAAAATGAAAGTGGAAATCGATAATCATTTACATGTTTTGCAGCTGGCCCTTTTCCACGATCATCCTATCACATTATAATATAATTAGAACCCCCAAATATTTAAAAAATTGTGAACGATAACAAAAAAACAATGTTAAAGATAATATTTACAACAATGTTAAAGATAATAAAAATATATAATGCAATAAGTAGAGGTTTCTTAAAGAGGTGTTTCATAAGTACCTGCACACTATTAGTCAATGTTCCTATTCGATTCAAATGGTAATCCACTAATAACTCTTCCCCGGGAGCTATCTTTTTTATTGCGCACAAGACTACATGATTCTCTTCACGTCCCTCATATATGCAATTCGGTTTTTTGTTTGTTGTCACGGGTCGTGTGTTTTTTATAAAACCTACGATATTGTCGGAAGCTTTAGGCCTTCCATCAATATAGATAGTTGCTCCCTTATTTTTATCCTTGTTTATTAGTTGTATATAATTTGCGGTGAGTGCATATCTCTGCATACTTCACATGTACCGGACCAGTCACATCCAATCGTTATAATTGTAACACGGTCCGACATAGTCAATCAATTTAGTTATTGCATTGTATTTTACAATTATTCCATCCATGGAAAATAGCCTCAATCCATGCAGGGAGGATGGTGCAATGCGATATGAACTATTGTTGACAACAAAGTCAACATCTATAGGAGGTAGTTCCTTAGGTACCCATTGATTCACTAGATGCTTATACCTGAGTGGCACCTCTATGTCTCCTATGAACTCATCATCATAAGAGCATGATCCTCCTTCGACAAGAAAAAATTTCATGCATATACAAAATTTTCTTCTGACTTTTTCACCTCTGGTCCTTGTTTTCTTATCATATCTACTAGCTGCAGTTGCATTTCCCTCTATTTTTCCTAAGCTTTCCTCACTCGATGAAGAAATATCTGACAGGTACCTGTTTGGTTGTACCTTCAGTTACATGTGCACGTGTTGTTAGTGAGTAGTCCATCATCATCCTAGTTCCAATTTATGAATTTTTTTTCTATATTCAAAGTTAGAAATAAAAAATTTATATCTTCAGTTTTGGATGCACAATTAGACTAGGGTGTAATTACCAATATTAGTGGTCAACCACCTAATTTAATGTGATATCCCTCTTGATTTTGGACATATTAATGTGATAGCACTAAGGACATGATGAGTTTATCATATGGATCTAAGAAACAAATAGTAGTAAGTTTGTTGTTTGTTGGATTTGTGAAAATTAAATTATTATAAGAAATGTCCATTAAAGATGAGGGTCAATGCTATGGAGTAAGAAATCCAACCATCAGTTGGTGTGTTGCAAGTCTTGAGTGCTTTAGTTGGAAATATCTCTAAGGCAAGCCGAGAGTAGAACTATACAAATATTAGTTTTGTTCAAGACAAGAGTAGAACTATACAAATATTAGTTTTGTTCAAGCCAAGAGTAGAACTATACAAATATTAGTTTTGTTCAATCCAAGTTGAAGAATAAGTTAATTATGGCGATGGTTAACAATAGTTCAACCCACATTTTTATGTAGGAAGTAGTGGTTGTTAAACTCAATGTGCAGTTGAAATTGGTGCAGTCTTTTTTCAAGGAAGTAAGATATACTAGTTAGTTGGCAGAGACATGTAGAATTTAGTTAGTTTTTATGCCCTCAGGACCAATTGGCCAAGAGTCCCCAAAATGGTTTGGGGTGCGACTTGCAACTGGGAATAAAAAAAATATTGAGACTCGGATTGAGGAACCGTCAACTCCGATGGCTTACTAGGATAGGATTTCAGCTAGAGCACCCCTCACTCTCGAGTGCAATGCCTCAGAAGTTGATTTACTCATTTATTTCGACAACTAGTGTTTTGCTCAGTTTGAAGCAATGTAGCATTTGGATTAAAGGGTATGTTGTAACAAATATTAAAATTTTGGCTTTCAGTAGCTTAAGAGGAAAAAATTTATAATGTTAGCTTCTGAAAGTGCAGATTTTCAGTAGCTTAAATCTCAGATTTCATATGCCATTAGCTACCGAAAGTGCAAGTGGGAAAAATGGCCACATGTCTGTCATGTGCATCACTGAATGTTTTCTACGTGTCATCTTCATGTCAAATAATGCCGATATAATCTCCAAATAATGGGTTGTTTATTTATGTTCAGTTGTTGTGGTTGGTTTAATGTTTCTTTTAATTGAATGATAACATTGATTGCACCCCATTCTCATGATCTGAAATGTCACAGTAGTGTAACAGTCACAATCCAACTCATGCAAAAATCTAAGGAGAGAACCCATGGGTGTACCAGGGCCAAACATCTACGATATGACACCAGTAGTCTGAGACCAAGCGTTCAAGCACCACACATTAAGCCACATGGAGGAAGAGCTCACGAGGGAGCACGAAAAGAATGCAATATGCGGCAAGAAAATCGTTAGAAGGGTTTTACATAAATTCCATGCCACAATTTCGGGGTTTTTTCCATCGAGGGTTTGGCTGATGTAGATATTTTAACCACTTCCCCGCTTTCCCGAAACCCGAAGGCCTGAAATCAGGGTTCCAACCTCACGCAAAAAACTGCCTTGGGAAAAAACCATTTTTCTGAGCCTTGGAGAGGCCATTTTCCGCATTCGAATAGTCGATCGACATCTACAGATCCTAATATTTCCAGTGGTGTCTTCATAATTTCATTTGGATCTTGGGAAGGTATTAAAATGTCCCCCACAATATGAGATTCGTTTTCAGAAATGGGGTGTTTTTTACTTTGTTGGGTCTTCATTTTCAAATGATGATTATAAGCGACTGAAGGATCATTTTGAGAAAACGTCAGAGGATTTTGTGCCTAACACATCATAGATAAATATCCTCTCTCATTTTTCCTACAGGTGTCACAGATTGGGAGAATCGAATCCATCCCCAAGCCCTAATTTTTGGATCTCATATTTTCTTGTTTTGACACATGTTCGTAAAATGCATATTTGCGGAAAATGAAAATGGATCTTAGGGAAATGAGAGAGGTTTTTTCTCAGAATAAATATGTGCACAAAATCCTCTTTCATTTTATACACAGTTGTTGTGATTCGAGAGATACAGAACCATAACCGCAGCCCCATTTTTCAACATTTTGGCCCATTTTCTATGGCATAAAGTTTCAAGAATTGATTGTAACTGTTGTTATATTTTAGATTAGGGAGGATTTATACCTCAATAAATATATGAGGTGTCTTTGTAACATTGGAACTGGGGGGGGACAACCCAAGAGACTTTTGGAGGCTGGGTTTTAAATGCATTTTCTTTCAATAGATATAGAACAGAATGCTAGGCGATTCTATACCTTGTCACTGTGTAATTTTGTTTTTCCTGTATTGTTTTCTCTAGTTTACATTCAATATTTTCCCCTTCTTTTACATATTTAAATTATAATGGCTCCAATTCAGTAATACCTCTATTGTAGTCATTTATTAGGCAGCCTGTTAGGTTCATCTTTTCCTTTGTTTATGTTGTGAGCAAAACAAGAGCTAGATTACAAGTTATATATATGCATGTTTGTATTTCAAAGTTATTTGTTATTACTCTATTGAAATAAAGATTAGACTTATCAGAATCAGATACCTAACTCTTTTTTTTAGTCTCTTTCACCCCCTATCTTCTATCCATCTTCCTTATTTTAATTAAATTAGGAAAACGAGGTCATGCATCTTCGTTTTTGATCTATAAATGAGTGAAAGGCATGTTTCAGACCTGGTTCTAGAAGCCTCATATGACTGATCAATAGACACATTATTATTTCATTTAAAATGTGCTAAGGCTTGGCTCTATTATAGCCTAGAGCCAACTCTTACGACAACATTTTCTGGCGTCATTGTCGAGGACGGAGGAACGAAGCTATCTTCCCTGGGATACGACAAAAGTTTAGATCTATTCCTTTATGGTGAACAAGGGATAGGCATTCAATTGGTTGTGATCATTCACCTGGCGACTACTTGGTTCTAAGACTTTACATGATTCACTAGCGACTCCACTGGTCTCAAAATGACAAATTCGTTCGCTGCTCGGATTGTTGCAAGGTTTGCTCCTATGGACTTTAAAAATGTTTATGGTTTTCCAAACACTGTTCCAGACATTAAAATTTGGGAAGATGTCCTTCCTAAATTTAGAGGATATGTGGACAATAATCCTGCTCAGCACTTTCTTGAATTCCACAAGCTCATGGATGAATTAAATGTACATCATGAAGTTGTTTATGTTTTCATTGGAAAGAGATGTTAGGCCCTGGTATAAATATTTACCCCATTCTAGTATTCCTTCATTGAAAGATTTTCACACACTTTTTCATCAACATTGTAAGAGGATATATTCAGCTGAAATCGTTTTTGAAGATTGTTGTAATATAGAATTCATAAGACAAAAAGATCATACAAATCCTCTTGAAGAGGAGGAAGAAACAACATAAATTTATCAAGTGGATGAAGATGCCAGCATGACGAAGAGTTGGCTGATAAAGAAACAATATATGATAGCTCTTGTGATCATATTCAAGAATAAGATATTCAACATCATGGTCAACCTACAGAAGAGAAAGCAAACAATAATTGCTTGATCCAGAAATTACATAGACCACCTCCTCCTTTAACAGATCTTCTCCTGAACAGTTATGTTACAGCCCTTGCTTACATAGATTTGTAGCATTCACACAGTCCTGAACATGTGAGTGAAACTTCTTCTATTACTGAAAATGAAAAGCTAAGTTTAAATGATAACAGCCATGGAACTTTAGAGGAAGTTAGTAAACCAATTTATGATGATGATTTCCTGCCAGAGGATCATCTTGTAGACATTGTTTTGTTTCATGAAGAAGATAGGTCTGTCATGTTTAATAACCTTGAAGAATGTTTGTTGTTCGAAGATGATTTAGACTATGATTTGGAGGAGTGTGGATCTGAGATAGATAGCTTCACAGTTGATATTCTGAGCATTTTTCTGATTGATGACACTCTATAGTTATCTGTTGAACCTGTTTATGATGAATATCCAAAAGAACAAGAAGAACGGATTTCTTTTTCATCACACGCGAAAATTTACGACAATCCTCCTTTGTTTGATGAATGTGATGAAAGTGTTTCTGAAGATGATGAGCAGCAAGAAACTTTGGTTCAAAAGGAAATCAACCAACAACGTCAAGAAAGAGATCAACTTATGTATGACAGCTACCAAGAATAACTTTGGACAGCAGATGAAGGACATAAGTAGGGGTTACTGAAACAATTTATCTCTCCTCCCTGTTTAGCAACTATTGAGCAACAGACCAGTAAGTTTCAATGCGACATTTTTGCACCAGTGGAAGAAAAAATCAGCAGTGGACAAAGTGCGCAAAAATATTTCAGACAGCTTGCCCAAAAGGAGGAAGTATGGATTAATTGTGAAAGTGGTATATCTCTTCCCTTCTACGATCCAGTAGCAGTTTATATGGAGTCAAAATGGGGGACCGAATTTTTTATTTCCAACTTCTTGAAGTCTGAATTTCAAAACTATAAGTACCTACTCCCAGGGAATGTTTTGAAATTTGCAGTTGCTCCTATCATTTTTCTGCTCAAATATGGAAGCATAATTAAGTTTGTTAGTCAGATACTCGCTTGGTTGATTTGGAAGTTTTCCTATACTTAAAAAAAAAGCAGTGATATCAGTTAGAGTAGGTGATGTATATAAATAAGCTTGACTTTGAGCATTAGAGTACAGCAGTGGTTTTCAGTATGTTTCTAGTTTAGTTTGGAATCCAGTATGGTTTTTTTTTAAGGCATTACAACTCCATAGCCCAATGAATGCATAAGTGGTTTTTTGTTTCGGAAAGGTGCAAGTTAAATGATATAGTTCAGAGTTTGATAAGGTTGATTTCAGGTCGCCCAATGGATGAAGGCACCTGGTCTACTGTTCTTGGCGCTTTGCAGGAAAGAAACATCCCTAGATGCAGCCTATGTTGTAACAAATATTAAAATTTTGGCTTTCGGTAGCTTAAGAGGAAAAAATTTATAACGTTAGCTACCGAAAGTGCAGATTTTCGGTAGCTTAAATCTCAAATTTCATACACCCTTAGCTATGGAAAGTGAAAGTGGAAAAAAATGGCCACCTGTCTGTCACGCGCATCTCTGAATGTTTTCTATGTGTCATCTTCATGTCAAACAATGCCGATATAAGCTCCAAATAATGGGTTGTTTACTTATGTTCAGTCATTGTGGTTGGTTTAACGTTTCTTTTAATTGAATGATAACACTGATTGCGCCCCATTATCATGATATGAAATGTCACACCAGTGTAACAGTCATAAGACAACTCACACAAAAATCCAAGGAGAGAACCCATGGGTGTACCAGGGCCAAAACTCTATGATATGACACCAGTAGGCTGAGACCAAGCGTTCAAGCACCACACATTAAGCCATATGGAGGAAGAGCTCACGAGGGAGCACAAAAAGAATGCAATACACGGAAAGAAAATCACTAGAAGGGTTTTACATGAATTCCACGTCACCATTTAGGGGTTTTTTCCATCAGGGGTTTGGCCGACGTAGATATTTTAACCATTGCCCCGTTTTCCTGAAACCCAAAGGCCCGAAATCGAGGTTTCAGCCTCACGCAAAAAATGACCTTGGGAAAAAACCATTTTTATCAACCTTGGAGAGGCCATTTTCCATGTTAGAATAGTCGATAGACATCTACAGATCCTAAAATTTCCAGTGGTGTCTTCAAATTTTAATTTGGAGCTTGGGAAGGCAGTCAAAAGTTCCCCATAAGATGAGGTTCGTTTTCATAAATGTGGCATTTTTTACCGTGTTGAGTCATCATTTTCAAATGATGATTCTGAGCGTCTGGAGGATCTTTTTGAGAAATGGTCGGAGGATTTTGTGCCTAACAAGTCAGATATAAATAGCCTCTCTCATTTTTCCTACAGGTGTCACATATTGGGAGAATCAAATCCATCACCGAGCCCTAATTTTCGGATCTCATATTTTCATGTTTTGACACATGTTCGTAAAATGCAGATTTGGGGAAAATGAAAATGGATCTCAGGGAACTGAGAGAGGTTTTTTCTTAAAATAAATATATGCAAAAAAGAATATTTCATTTTATACATAGATGTCACAATTTGAGAGATACAGAACCATAACCACATCCCCCGTTTTCAACAGTTTGGCCCATTTTCTATGGCAGAAAGTTTCAAGAATTGATTGTAACTGTTGTTATCTTTTAGATTAGGGAGGATTTCGACCTCAATACCTATATGAGGAATATTTGTAACATTGGAACTGGGGGGGGGGGCAACCTGAGAGCCTTTTGGAGGTTGGGTTTGTAATGCATTTTCTTTCAGCAGATATAAAACAAAATGCTAGAAGATTCTATACATTGTCATTGTGTAATTTTGTTTTTCCTATATTGTTTTCTCTGGTTTACATTCAATAATTTTTCCTTCTTTCACATATTTAACTTGTAATGGCTCCAATTTAGTAATACCTCTGCTGTATTAATTTATCGGGTAGCCTGTTAGGTTCATCTTTTCCTATGTTTATGATGTGAGCAAAACAAGACCTGTAGCTTCACTGTTTATGCCTAGATTACAAGTTATATATATGCATGTTTATCTTTCGAAGTTATTTGTTATTCCTCTATCCTCTGTTGAAATAAATATTAGACTTATCGGAATTAGATACCTAACTCTTTGTTTCAGTCTCTTTCATCCCCTATCTTCTATCCATCTTCCTTATTTTAATTAAATTAGTCAAACGAGGTCATGCCTCTTCATTTTTGAACTATAAATGAGTGAAAGTCTTGTTTCAGACCTGGTTCTAGAAGCCTCATATGACTGATCAATCGACACATTATTATTTCATTTAAAATGTTCTAAGACTTGGCTCTATTATAGCCTAGATTTAACTCTTGCGACAGCAGGTTCCAATTTACGAAACCATGCCTCGGGAGCAGATGGATAATTTGGTCACCTACTCCATGCCTAAACAAGCTTCCAACATCTCAAGGAACTCAAAAATGTTGCTCCGTTAGTCATTTATGCCCTGAGCAGGAATTGGCCAAGAGTCCCCAAAATGGTTTGGTATGTGACTTGCAACTAGGCATAAAACGAAAAACGAGACTCGGATTGAGGAACCGTCATCTCTTTTGGATTCCTGGCATAGGATTTTAACTAAAGCACCCCACTACCAGTTCCAACCCCTCGGAAATTGTTTTTTTCATCAATTATGATAACTAGTGATTTGCTCAATAAGAAGCAATGCAACATTTCGATTTAGGGGTCCAATTTACGAAACCATGCCTCGGGAGAGGATGGACAATGTGGTCACCTATTCCATGCCTAAACAAGCATGAAGAATCTCATGGAGCTCAAAAAAAATTCTCCATTAGGCTTTTATGCCCCGAGGATGAATTTCCAAGAGTCCCCGAAATGGTTTGGGATGCGACTTGCAACTGGGCATAAAACAAAAACCGAGACTCGGATTGAGGAACCGTCGACTCAGATGGATTCCTGGCATAGTATTTCAGCTAGATCACCCCTCACTCCCGGTTCCAACCCCTCGGAAGTAGTGTTTTTCATCGATTTCGATAACTAGTGCTTTGCTCAGTAAGAAGCAATGCAACATTTGGATTTAGGAGCCAATTTACAAAACCATGCCTTGGGAGCAGATGGATAATTTTGTCACCTATTCCATGCCTAAACAATCTTGCATCATCTCACAGAACTCAAAAAATTTTCTCTGTTAGTCTTTTATGCCCTGAGCGGGAATTGGCCAAGAGTCCCCATAATGGTTTGGGATGCGACTTGCAACTGGGCATAAAATGAAAACCAAGACTCAGATTGAGGAACCATCGACTCCGATGGATTCATGGAATAGGATTTTATCTAGAGAACCCCTCACTAATGGTTCCAAACCCTTAGAAGTTGTTTTTTTCATCAATTTCGACAACTAGTTCTTTGCTCAGTAAGAAGCAATGCAACATTTGGATTTAGGGTTCCAATTTACGAAACCATGCCTCGGTAGCGGATGGACAATGTGGTCACCTAGTCCATGCCTAAACAAACATGCAGAATCTCATGGAGCTCAAAAATGTTTCTCTGTTAGGCTTTTATGCCCATAGGATGAATTGATAAGAGTCCTCGAAATGGTTTTGGATGTGACTTGCAACTGGGCATAAAATGAAAATCGAGACTCAGATTGAGGAACCATCGACTCTGTTGGATTCCTGGGATAGGATTTCAGCTAGAACACCCCTCATTCCCAGGTTCCATGCCTCAAAAGTTTTCTTACTCATTGATTTCGAGAACTAGTGTTTTGCTCAGTTTGAAGCAAACCAACATTTGGATTAAGGGGTTCAATTTATGAAACCATGCCTCAGGAGCGGATGGAAAATATAGTCACCTATTCCACACCTAAACAATCTTGCATCATCTCACGGAACTCAAAAATGCTGCTCCATTAGGTTTTTATGCCCTCAGGAGCAATTGGCCAAGAGTCCCTGAAATGGTTTGGGATGCGACTTGCAACTGGGCATATAACGAATATCGATACTCAGATTAAGGAACCATCGAATCCGATGGATTGCTGGGATAGTATTTGATCTATATCACCCCTCACACACAGGTGCCATGCCTCATAAGTTTCTTTAATCATTGATTTCGAGAACTAGTGTTTTTCTCAGTTTGAAGCAATGCAACATTTGGATTTAGGGGGAAATTTACGAAACCATGCCTCGGGAGTGGATGGATAATTTGGTCACCTAGTCCATGCCTATACAAGCTTGCATCATCTCATGGAACTCAGAAATGTTGTTATGTTAGTCTTTTATGCCCTGAGCGGGAATTGGTCAAGAGTCCCCGAAATGGTTTGGGATGCGACTTGCAACTGGGCATAAAATGAAAACCAAGACTCGGATTGAGGAACCGTCATCTCTATTGGATGCTTGGCATAGGATTTTAGCTAGAGAACCCCTCACTCCTAGAGCTAAAAAATGTTGCTCCGTTAGGATTTTATGCCCGGAGGACGAATTGGCAAGAGTCCCCGAAATGGTTTGGGATGTGACTTGCAACTGGGCATAAACCAAAAACCGAGACTCGGATTGAGGAACCATCGACCTAGGATAGGATTTCAGCTAGATAACCCCTCATTCCCAGGTGCCATGCCTCAGAAGTTTCTTTACTCATTGATTTTGAGAACTAGTATTTTTCTCAATTTGAAGCAAACCAACATTTGGATTAAGGGGTCCAATTTATGAAACCGTGCCTCAAGAGAGGATGGAAAATATATTCACCTAGTCTACGCCTAAAAACTCTTGCATCATCTCACGAAACTCAAGATTGTTTCTCCATTAGGTTTTTAAGCCCTTAGGAGAAATTGGCCAAGAGTCCCCAAAATGGTTTGGGATGCGACTTGCAACTGGGCATATAACGAATATCAAGACTCTGATTAAGTAACCGTCGACTTTGATGGGTTACTGGGATAGGATTTCATCTAGAGCACCCCTCACTCACGGGTGCCATGCCTCAGAAGTTTCTTTAATCATTGATTTTGAGAACTATTATTTTTCTCAGTTTGAAGCAATGCATCATTTGGATGTAGGGGCCAATTTACGAAACTATGCCTCGGGAGAGGATGGATAATTTGGTGACATAGTCCATACCTAAACAAGTTTGCATCATCTCATGGAACTCAAAAATGTTGCTCCATTAGTCTTTTATGCCCTGAGCGAGAATTGGCCAAAAGTCCCCGAAATGGTTTGGGATGCGACTTGCAACTGAGCATAAAACGAAAACCGAGAATCGGATTGAGGAACCGTCATCTCTGTTGGATTCTTGGCATAGGATTTTATCTAGAGCACCCCTCACTCCAAGTTCCAACCCTTGGAAAGTTGTTTTTTTCATTGATTTCGATAACTAGTGCTTTGCTCAGTAAGAAGCAATGCAACATTTGGATTTTTGGGTCCAATTTATGAAACCATGCCTCGAGAGTGGATGGATAATGTGGTCACCTAGTCCATGCCTAAACAAGAATACATAATCTCATGGAGCTCAAAAATATTTCTTTGTTAGGCTTTTATGCCCAAAGGAGGAATTGCCAAGACTCCCCGAAATGGTTTGGGATGTGACTTGTAACTGGGTATAAAACGAAAATCGAGACTCGGATTGAGGATCCGTCGACTCTGATGGATTCTTGGGATAGGATTTCAGCTAGAGAACCCCTCTCTCCCGAGTGCCATGCCTCGAAAGTTGCTTTACTCATTTATTTTGAGAACTAGTGTTTTGCTCAGTTTGAAGAAAACCAACATTTGGATTAAGGCGTCCAATTTATGAAATCGTTACTCGGGAGCAGATGGAAAATATAGTCACCTAGTCCACTCCTAAACAATCTTGCAGCATCTCACAGAACTCAAAAATGTTGCTTTGTTAGTCTTTTATGCCCTGAGAGCGAATTAGCCAAGAGTCCCCGAAATGGTTTGGGATGCGACTTGCAACTAGGCATAAAATGAAAAATGAGACTCGGATTGAGGAACCATCGTCTCTGTTGGATTCCTAGAATAAGATTTTATCTAGAACACCCCTCACTCCCGGTTCCAACCCCTCAGAAGTTGTTTTTTTCATCGATTTCGATAACTAGTTCTTTTCTGAGTAAGAAGCAATGCAACATTTGGATTTAGGGGTCCAATTTACGAAACCATGCCTCGGGAGCGGATGGACAATGCGGTCAATTAGTCCATGCCTAAAAAATCATGCAGAATCTCATGGAGCTAAAAAATGTTGCTATGTTAGGCTTTTATGCCCGGAGGAGGAATTGTCAAGAGTCCCCGAAATGGTTTGGGATGCGACTTGCAACTAGGCATAAAAAGAAAACCGAGACTCAGATTGAGGAACCATCGACTCTGATGGATTCCTGGGATAGGATTTCAGCTAGATCACCCCTCTCTCCTGGGTGCCATGCCTCGAAAGTTTCTTTACTCATTGATTTCGAGAACTAGTGTTTTGCTCAGTTTGAAGCAAACCAACATTTGGATTAAGGGGTCCAATTTATGAAATCGTGCCTCGAGAATCGATGGAAAATATAGTCACCTAGTCCATGCCTAAACAATCTTGCAGCATCTCACGAAACTCAAAAATGTTGCTCCGTTAGTCTTTTATGCCTTGAGCGGGAATTGGCCAAGAGTCCCCGAAATGGTTTGGGATGCGACTTGCAATTGGGAATAAAATGAAAACCGAGACTTGGGTTGAGGAACCGTCATCTCTGTTGGATTCCTGGCATAGGATTTTAGCTAGAGCACCCCTCACTCCCGGTTCCAACCCCTCAGAAGTTGTTTTTTTCATCGATTTCGATAACTAGTGCTTTGCTCAGTAATAAGCAATGCAACATTTGGATTTAGGGGTCCAATTTACGAAACCATGCCTTGGGAGAGGATGGACAATGTGGTAACCTATTCCATGCCTAAACAAGCATGCATAATCTCAGGGAGCTCAAAAATGTTGCTCCATTAGGATTTTATGCCCGGAGGAGGAATTGGCCAAGAGTCCCCGAAATGGTTTGGTATGCTATTTGCAACTGGGCATAAAACGAAAACCGAGACTCGGATTGAGGAATCGTTGACTCCAATGGATTCCTGGCATAGGATTTCAGCTAGAGCACCCCTCACTCCCGTTTCCAACCCCTTGAAAGTATTTTTTTTCATCGGTTTCGATAACTAGTGCTTTGCTCAGTAAGAAGCAATGCAACATTTGGATTTAGGGGCCAATTTATGAAACCATGCCTCAAGAGAGGATGGATAATTTGGTCACCTAGTCCATTCCTAAACAATGGTGTCCCCACATAATCTTTGAGATTGTCCAAATAGTATAAAAAGCAGACATTGTATACTCCCAAAGAGTTTTTGTGAAAATTTAGGGCCAAAAATCCCTTTGGTTGGGCAGGGGGGTGATGATGAGTCTAAAATATGGTGCACTTTTGAAAAAATTATGAAGCATAAAAATATTTTTTTTGTGTGCTACATATAGAATTATATGGTCTATTACCCCTCATTTTGGTATAGGGTAACAACCCTAGTGAATTTATTCACTAACCTTTGTATTTTTTATCAGCTGTAGACAATTGAGAAACCTACTTGGTTCGACATATCTTGTTGAGGTAGAGGATTTCATGGAATATTTGTTGATCGATGATGCAATACTTGATGTTGCATGGTGTCTTGTTGATTTTGGGCATGGCATTAGTTTCATTCATATTTTTGGGCATCTTCACATTTCCCAATGTAATTCACATTTATTGAGGTAATTCATGATTCCCAAAGCATTGATAAAAATTGTTTTTGGCTATTCTTGGTTAACCAAAGCTTCTCATGCCTTGGCACATTCCAAATTTATGAAATCTCTCCTTATTAACTCATTTTGAGGCATGTGTCACATCAATTGATGAGATGTCCACCTTGGAGTTTGCATGAAGGTTTCATTTGGCATGTGTGGATTTGTTCAACCATCCACTGAATTGGAGAGGACATTGGAATGATTTAAGTAGGGTGATTACACCTTGTTGGCTTCACATTTGAAATATTAGAGCTGATTTAGAGGAGGTTGTCCATTTTTTAGGGTTACATTCATCACTTGTGAATCCTTCTTCACCTTGAAGAGCCATGTGTCCACTTGGAAGGGAATTGTGAGTCCTTTTTTACATGTTTGATTAGGATTTGTACACCTTCACACAAGACTTATGGGGCCTATTTGGAGGGGCCACCCCCTCTTAAAGCGTTTTTCCTTTTGGTTCTAATATAATCCCTAATCCTTGAATGAAATAATCCCATTCTTAAGAGGGTTTCCTCTTGACCTCATCGGCCATTTGGTTCATATTGAATCCATTTCCCTAGTTGGATCTGGAATTGATATAAGATTCCTTCCATCACCTATGTTTAAAACCCTAAAACCCCAAAAACTCCATTTTACTAAGATTTGAAGAAATGCATATATTACAAAATTAAGATTTACTACTTACAAATCATACAAAATGGATGCCAAGCAGTCATATTAAAAGTCCAGCATCCATATTTGTGGTGAATTACTAGAGAAAGAAAAGAACAAGGTTAAGTTCAGGAAAATTTGATGTTAAATTTAACAATGCCAAAAACTAGCACACACACTTGCGTAGGGTCCGACATGATGTTGTTCTCACCCTATGTTTTGTTGTTCCAACACACCTACAAAACACATGTCATATTTTTCAAAATAAGGTAACGGTGAAACCCTCATGACCTTAGAGAAACACCAATGGAGCTCACAACTCAAAACACATGTTTTTCTCTCCTCCCTGTCGGGCTTGTTGTGGTGTAAATGCAAGGCACAAGATTTATTTGTCGTCGCAGGTGTGAATGTAGGGCGCAGGTTCTCTCCTCCCTCTTAGGCTTGTTTTATTTGTCTCCTCCTTGGAGGATTTTCTCCTCCTTCTCTCACTTGTTGTGGTTCTCTCCTCCCTCTCGGTCGACTTTCTGTGGTGTGAATGTGATCCGGATTATTTTCATCACGAAATGAGAGAAGAGATATAACGAAGAAATGCATAGAGATATCGCAGATATTCAATAATATAATAGAAATGTATCAGAGATGCAACCATAAACACATATATACAGTAATACACGATCTCTATTAATGAAAGAAATGTACAGAGACTGTAAAAATACAGAGTGAAAGACTCACTAGAATGGTGGCAGCTTATCTCTGAGAAGAGATGTGACAGCTACTCGCATTCACCAAAAGATGATTACAATGAGTCTCTGAAGGCCTTTTTAAAATAAACCAGAATGACAAAAACCTTAGACATCCAAAAACCTAACCCTAGGAGATGAAGCGCCAAAAGTCATGTGGGCCCCGTTTGGTTAAGTGAGTACATCAACTTCCCGGGGTTGTAACTTTTGCATACGATCTCCATTTTAGGCATGTGATAGCTCGTTGGAAAGGTATCATCGAGGAGATTAATTTTGGGGGCTCAATAATGATTTTGGCTATCATTGAGAACCTCGATCTCAAAAAACCTTCATTTGGGCCCTCAATATGGTGAGTTACTTGCCTTGTTGGAGACGTCGCGCTGCTCAATTTGTGGAAGTATGTCACGAACCTGTTGAGGCTGAGGCTATTCAACAAGTCAGGATACATGAGAGGATGGTGTGAAGAAGGAATCTTTGCGCTTTGTTGCAACCTTGCCGACCTTTTTCTGTTGGATAGAAGGTGATTGGGGTGAAGTTGTAGTGGTTGTAGTGTCCTTTTGTTCTCCTTTTGAACAGATTATGAAGAAGATGAATTTTGCAGTATGAGATACTACCTTGTGACACTTTTTAGGTGGAACAATAGTTGGAACTACCTCTGGTATTCTATAGAGATGACCCCCCAAAGTAACAATGACACTACAGGGTCGAGACTCATAAACAACATGGCATCTCCACATATATGGTTAGCCCAAGAGAACATCACAGACATCCAGTGGGGAAACATCACATAATACCTCATCCTTGAAGGGTTGGATGTCGTATGACAATTGGCACTATTGGCTGACACAAAAATCTCGTCCTTGCTGAAGCCACCCGATGTTGTATGGTTGCGGGTGTGGTGTTTTTGACAATCCCAACTATTTGATGACCTATGCTGAAATGAGGTTTTTCTGGCTTCCGCTATCAACAATAAAATGCAGCGGGGTTCCCTTCACCCACATATGTGAATGAAAAAGGTGCTCCCCCTCTTCAGGATCTGTTGGTTCTTCTGGTTGAAATGTTATGGTCGCGACAATAGCAGTGGGGTCTGCGTCAATGATCTGTCCTTTACCAGTATTTTCACAATCAGATTTTGAATCACAGTTCGACTCCTTGTCTTTGATCTCGGCCACCAATGACTATTTTGAGCAACATTCATCGGTGTTGTTCCAGGGGCTTTTGTGGAAATCGCACCATTTTCTGGTCTCCTTCTTTGTCTTCCCGTGACCCTTCTTTTAATGTGTCTTGGAGTGGTTTTCGGGAGACTGTTTGTTAGGGTCGTCTTTGTCATACTTTGGTTTTTGTGGATTTGCAGACCCGAATTCTCGTTTGTTCTGCTGCTTAAATTTCTTCTCAATTTTAATAGCATATCGATAAGCAACACCAAGTGATGAGATGTCCAGAAAATCCATTTCAGTCTGGATGTATCTGTGTAAAGCCCCACAGTATTTCAGAACCAAATGTCGCTCAGAGTCTTTGATACACATCTTGGTGCGCAAGGTATGGAAGTTATTGGTGAACTCCAGAAATTCTTGGCCCCTCTATTGTCGCAGTGTGGTCCATCTCATGTACTGGTCCTCATAGTTTCCAACAGGGTAATATTGTTCCTTTACTGCATCCACAAAAAAATCCCAAATGGGATCAACCCCATATATTCTAGACTCCTCTGTGGAACTTTTCTCCCAGTAAGTTTCCCACCAATTTTTGACATGAGGGAGATATTTAAGGAGTGTGAAGGTGATCTTTTCTTTGTCGGAGAAATTATGAACAGAGAAATAACCTTCTAATAGAGTTAACCATTTTTCTAGGGCTTCTGCATCTATCTGTCCTTCAAATACAGGAATATCAAAATTAACTTGTACCTTGAAAGGTGAGGTGCCTCCAAAGTGGCCATTTGATGAAGATGCGCCTGATGCTATCGGCAGGCATTGAAGGATGTGGAAAAAAATCTCCATTATTTCGTCCCTCTATCGCGTGAGAGCTTGCTCAAGCAACAGATTGATAGGATCGTCTGCTCCATCGTTTTTATTTTCTTCTGCCATTGAGGGTTTCTTGGGTGTGTGAGAGAAATTGTCTTCAAGAGAGACAAGCTCAAGACCCAACTTGCTATACTCAGACCTCGTCGGGGACATGCACTGAAAAAACGATCAAGAGCAGCTTGCTCTGATACCATTGATCCGGATTATTTTTGGCACGAAATGAGAGCAGAGATATAACGAAGAAATGCACAGAGATATCGCAGATATTAAATAATATAGAAAAAATGTATCAGAGATGCAACCATAAACATAGATATATAGTGATACACGATCTCTATTAATGAAAGAAATGTACAGAGACTGTAAAATACAGAGTGAAAGACTCGCTAGAATGGTGGCAGCTTATCTCTGAGAAGAGATGTGACGGCTACTTGCATTTGCAAGAAGATGATTACAATGAGGCTCTGAAGGCCTTTTTAAAATAAATTGGAATGCCAAAAACCCTAGACATCCAAAAACCTAACCCTAGGAGATGAAGCGCCAAAAGTCACGTGGGCCCCGTTTGGGTAAGTGAGTACATCAACTTCCCGGTGTCGTCACTTTTGCATACGATCTTCGTTTTAGGTGTGTGATAGCTCATTGGAAAGGTATCATCGAGGATATTCATTTTGGGGGATCAATAATGCCTTTAGCTATCATTGAGAACCTCTGTCTCAAAAAACCTTCATTTGGGCCCTCAAAATGGCCCCGGAAGTTAAAAACAGCTAAAAATAGTAAATTGCCAAATTTGCCAGAAAACTGTTTTGAGCCAATCGAAAAAGGTGGGTGGCCACCGATATCCACCTGGACTAGAATGCATTAGAGATAGAGCTTGGTGTGGTTTGAATGCACTAGGGCACGGGCTTAATGCTTGGCATTTGTTTGTTTTTGTTATTTTGTTTTAAATTTGTTTTTTTTTTTAATGTTTTTAATGTTTTTTGTTTTGTTTTAACACATGTTTTTTAATATTTTTAATATATTAATAATAATAATAATAATAATAATCTATTTTTTAATGTCACGGCCAAGCCAGACACCAAATTGGTGTATGAGACCTCCTCCGCCCAACATTTTTACTAGTAAAGTCTACCATGACCATGAAGTTTTACCATGGCACAATTTGTGTGGCCTAGGACATGATCAAAATACTTTCATGGTATCCAAAGAAGTTTTTCAACAAGTCGGTGAGATTAACAAGGATGGACCTAGTGACTTAAACAACTATATTGTGGGTGAGTGGCCTGACATGATCTATAATGTTTCCAACTCTCCTAATGAAAAAGAGAAAGGAGTGAAGGGAAAGGGTCTAGATTTAGCTACCATTGCTAGATATTTAGCACCCAAACCATCCCAAGAAGAGATAAGAAGGAAGATCTGAGAGAAGGATTGGGTCACATATCAATCAAGGGGTATCATTAATGTCCAAATGGGATATGGAATCCATGAATAGGTTATTTATGAACAAATAATTAGTATTAAGGTCTAACCAATGTCAAGGGAGATAAATAATGGCATTATGTCCTAAATGAAGAGTCTCGAGTCAAGCACCAAAAAGAAAAACCATGAATATTCTCAAGTTATGTCATTGAAATCATCCTTGAACCATGACACATGACATTCATAGGGTATATTTGGCCTACTAAATGAATATGGGTGCCATGATTTAACCACAACAAAGGCCCTAAAAAAGAGCATGTCTCGATTCCACACATGGCATAGTTATTGCATACATCATGGTTAGGGTTTTGTAGCACTTGAGTGGGATATGAGGGCCCTAAATGACACTTCTTAGGCTCAATTTTCATGAACAAAACCTAGAAACCACAACACAATCCCTCTTTATGGGGTCCTTAGCATCAGAGTTGGATAAGGACACCATTAGGAGGTTTTTTGTAGTAAGGACGGGTAGAGGCCTTAACCAACACATCACTCATTTGTAAGGCTTTCTTGAAGGCCTCCAAGTTGTAGGATACATGTGCCATGAGTAGGTTTTGTTCTCTAGAAATGGGTCTTAACACCTAAAATTGGTTAAGGGGTGAGTAAAGGACTGAAGCCATAATTGAACCTTCTCAAGCTCATATTCCATGAACAACACCTAGACCATAACATTTTATATGTTTTGCATACTACATATGGGTCTTGGGGCCTTGACCATGGTTTTGGTAGGGAACAAGACTCAAGCCCTTAACCTGCATGGTCAAGGGACAGAAACAAAACCTCAAGCCCCAAACATATCATATCTAGCTCAAGCACCATGAACAAGTCCTCGGGTCACTACAAAAGACCATGGATGGGTGAACAAGTCATCAAGAGCCTTGAGCAAGTCCTCAAACCAACATAACATAATATTTCATCGTGTAGAAATATTGAAGGACTTCACAAGAATCCTTAAGAATATTCTTTATAAGACTTGGTGAGGAGGAGGATCAACTTGTATGGTATTTTAATCCTTTTAGGGGATATGAACCAAGGATAGGTTGTAAAGCACTTATAGTAGTGGGAGGTGAGATCCCACTTTTTGGTCATGGAAATTAATCTAGAAACTGAAATTCCTAGCTAGATAAATAAATAAAATTATGGCTTGTCTTAAATAATAAATCTCTAACTTGGCACATCCTACAGAAAATAATTTATGAAGGCCCTGGTAGGTGTTGTCTCTATGAATCTAAAATTGAATATAACTTCCACCTTCTCTTGTATTGCCCCTACTCTAATAAAGTTTGGTGGAAGATACAGGGGATAGAAAATCTCCATAATGCATGGAGAGGGGAATCCACCTAAAAATCTCTCACACGATGGTGTGAGAACAAGAAAACTAAAAGGTACAAATCCCTCCCACTCTCCATTTCTTGGGGAATATGGTTGGCCAAGAACATTCCTTGACGGTATGTGAGGGTTTCAAGACTCAAGGATGTATGATGTCCCACATAATCTTTGAGATCATCCACATTTGCATCAATGTTCATCATTTTGCACCTCTCATTGTCATCATTTGTCATTCCCTTCTATTGAATTGATGTTGAAACTATCTTGAAATTTGACATGGAACTTCCAATACACCCATCACATATTCCTTCCACCAAACCTGCATAATACTTAAGGATCTCATAACACCTGTTAGCGCCGCCATTTTTCTTTCCATTTAGAGTCAGTTTTGAGTCACGTTATGACCCATGCGTACAAACATCTAAAGTCAAGTACGTAGCACCAGGAGGTTGAAGTCATCAAATGGCTGGTTAGCCATTGGAAATGGGAAGGGGTGTCAGAGTCAAAAACTGTATAGGTGGTATGGATGTGTCTTTTCCAAAGAGTCGAATCCCGTTAAGAAACCAGTATCTACATGCCTGGGTCGGGTCAAGTGGTCAATAGAGGTCGCATCAACAAGTGCAGTAGTTATTATCAGTTCATCATGAAGGCTGAGGGAATGAAAAATCATGGTGTTTGTATTATACATGCCCAGCAAACCTTATCACCTGCATTCTACATGCGGGGATTTTCCATGGACAACCTGCAATTCGACTTGAAACATCTCGTCCCCATAAATTCACTTCCTTCCATCATGATTTCCTCTCTTGGTCATTTTGTTATAAATCTCATATGCTCAGCGTGCCCTCCAGTCACAGAACTAGGCCTAAACTCTTTTCGTAGTTTCCCCTTGCCAGTCCAGTTGGTTCAGAACCGCTCCCCCAGTGCATTCGTTCAATACACTGGACGCAGAGTATACCTTGGTCGCACCATGGTGGCTTTTCAGAGAACAGGAAAAGGCATGTGGAGCGGCAGAAATGTGAGGTCCGAACCCCAAAGAGATTGGAATTCTTTCTCACCCGTGGTAACCATTCCCAAAGACGTGGAAGGAACCATTATTTCACTTGCAGAAAGGACCAGATCAAGTCGTGGAACAGCCAAAGAAGAGAAATTCATACAGGAAAGGGAGACGGAAAGATCCCCCTCCTCCCAACAACAACTTCCTTGGAGGAGGGGTAGGCCGAGAAAGAACGAGGAGATCATGAAGGCTCAAATTGCAGAAGAACCGCGCGTCGGATTGATAGCTAAAGAACTACTCAAACGTGCCATCTGGCTAGAACCTATTGGGAAAGCAAGCTGCGAAGGCAGGAACAGAGCAAGGAAAGTGGACACCGTGGGAGAAAATGAGGAAGCGCCATCTCAACAGTTGAAACAAGCAAAGCTGGCTATTGTCGAGCTCTATCAGGAGAACAGAGAATTAAGGCGACAACTAGCAACAAAGACCACAGAAGCATCAACTGCACATAGTCATAGAGGGAATGTCACATGGATGAAAAGGCATCTTAGAGAGGCACAAAATGTTATTATCCAGCTGTGATAGGCGCAAAGGTTGGCAAAACAAAGGCATAGAGAGCATCCTAGAGAATGCGAAGCAGCCAAAAAGGAAATATGTGTGGCTCTTGCCAGTGCACAAAAAGAGATAATTTAACCGGAGACAGTTTCTTCACGATAGTTTTGAGTGATACATGTCCTCTAAAGTACCCTACCATTTTGATAACGGTCGCGAGAATCGAACAATTGTTTACTACGCACAGTTCTCCAGTAAATGGGTGCATAACAGAAGGCGAAGACAATATTACATACAACAAGTTTTTAACAGACACATGCTCACTAGGATACCCGATCAAGAGATACAGTTACACATCTTTCCCCACATCATATTCTGACTGACGATCAGACCCCATGGCGAACCTGAAGATAGTCGTTAGTGGACAGGCGTGATTATTGCCTATTTTTGGATAGTACCATGTGAAGAGTCTCTAGCACATGTGGCACGTTTTTTCTACTTTAGGTTTAACAATTAGAAAGCAGGGCAGCCCAAGCGGTGCCCTCGTTTATATATTTCACCTTTTCAATGTAAGCCAGGTTGGTTGGAAAATTGGGTAGATGATAGCTATTGTATGTAATCTAAGTTTTGATCAGAATTTAATGCAAAGGTCCTGTGATTTGATCAAAAGATTCTAGTTGTAATAGTTGGATGTATTGTGATTTCTCTCTTTGTGTACATGTTTTTCCTGTTATCTTTATTTCATTTACACTAGAGCGAATCCTGACCCAAACCCCTCTGAGCTTGTGTGCGACCCCGAGAAATTTTTCACAAGGCTAGAGAGCAGGCGTCAGACCCATTTTATTTCCTAGACAGAAGTTTGTCCTTTCCCAAAGACGGTGCATAGATAATTGACGACCTTGAGTTTGACGTTCTTTTTGAGCAAACTTTGTTCAAGTCTAAGTCAAAAACCAGTTTGGACAAGACTGTTTTCGACCCAAACAATTTCCAAGCCCTGGTGACAAATAATATCCCCCAAAATCTGAATCCCCCTAGGGCTATGGCTGCCATATTCGCTCCCCTCATCCTATCAGCCCAGTTACATGACTTGCCTCAGAATTATAGCCAAAGAATCAGACTCTACGACGTTGAGGGAAATGTTTCTATCAAGAGACACCTAGACTAGTTTAACGACTTTGTTGAAATGGAGGAGGTAGACTATGCAGATGAAAAAATAAGGCTTTTTGCACAAATCCTTTCAGGATATGTAAGAAAGTGGTTCAAATCCCTCCCACCCGTGAGCATTCGAGACTTCACCGCATTTGAAATGTCGTTCCTAAATAAATGGGGGGATAAGAAAAACCCTTTGCAGTTGCTAACACAATACAGTAACATCAAGAAATAACTAGAGGAGACGGTGTAGAAATTCTTGGCTGGTTTATTGAAGGTGTACAACTCCATCCCTGCACAAGAAAAGCCCCCTCCTGGTGATGCACAGTTGCGGTATGCAAAATCTTTCGACAGTGAATTTTCTCTGTTGCTAAGAGAAAGAAGATCGACAAGTCTAGATTCCATAATAAGTAACGTTGTCGAGGTTGAAGTGAACATGATGGCATCAGGGAAAATAAAAATGAGGTTCAATCAGGGCGACAAGAGAACCCAGGGAGACGCACAGTCATCAACGTCATGGTCTTCAGACGAAAAATTTGACATGATGATGAAGACCATGGAAAATTTGATGGAGAGAATGCCAGTGGGAAACAAGCCTATTGCGCAAGAACAAAATGACCCATAGTCCAAAAATCGGAATCTCTGGAGGGGTCAGATTCCTCAAATCAAGCAGTGGGACCCCGGTGACTAGCAGACAAGACCTCCTTTCTAGAAAAACTATGCAGACGAGGATTTTGACCAGACTTTTGATGAACAGATGCATTGTTGTGATGACAAAAACCCCCACGTGTTCTTGAAAAAGAGCGAACATGATCGATATATGAGCCAAAACGAAGAATTCGCGCTGGAAACCGACGATGGTATGATACTCAAAATAGATGATGCACCGTCTTGGGAGATGGAAGAATTCAGGAAAGGTTATCAAAATGATATCATGTAGTTCCAGAAGAAGTACAACCTCTGGATTAAAGATGTACATGTCGAGCCGCAACAAACGAACTCTGTAAAGAAGCCTACAACGAAAACACCTTCCATGAGCCGACCGAGACCGGACAGCACAGCCAAGGATGCAACTGAGAAAGAAAAGTCGAAGGAGGAAGTCCCCAAGAAAGCCTCGGAGACAGGCCAGGAGACGAGAGGAAAGGAGGTAGAAAAAACCTGTCCCCCTTTCAATTTTGAACACGAAATGGCCAAAATCAATAGTGCAACGATAATGGCATGACAATGGCAAGATCAACAGTGAAGAGAAACAGTGATCATTGGATCCCATTCAGAATTCCCGATGACCGTCGGATCTGAATTCAGATAGGAGGAGTGCACAGTAGAAGAAAATAGATCTCAGGCATCAGATATGAGCCCGAAGACCGACTGTCGTTGGATCCATAAGAAGGAGTAGGGTCTTTACATGCAAGATGAAGCGGGCCTACAAAATCCCGAAAGAAAGAGGACCGTCCATCTTCAAGAAGGACACGTGGAAAGTGACTAGAATTTCGCTGACCTGCACATTGGAGGGGTCAACCGAACATGGTGTGGGAACTTGCGATATGTGAAATCCTGAGAATTGATCTGGACCTTTGGATCGAGGTATGTTGTGGAACATTGGATGTAGAGGGAACATGGCGAGCGATTGGCATTTCGTTGACTGGAAAGTCAAAGAAAGGAGGTGCTCTATCCTATGAAATCATGAAATGTGAAACCACGACTTAGTCTGATTCGTTGATCAAAGGGAGATAGTGGACTGTTGATCAGGCATGACGAAAGCCCATGAAGTTGTGAAATCGCGATAAGATCTTGATCGTTGATCCAAGAGGGACATGTGGCGAGGGATTAAAATTTCACTGACTAGAAAGTGGAGACCCTTCAACACAGGATTGTTGAAATGTGAAATGCAAAATGCATCTTGATTAGGCCCATGGTCACAGCCAGTGGGCATATGGGATAAACACAAGACCCTGCGTATTTAATACAATGGTGATGTTTATTTGAGCATCTGATCAAAGGGATACCGTTGATCTTTATGATTAATTGTTCAGTTATGATTCAGTTAGCAGAACTGAATCATGGTTCTTGGACGATTGGCAATTAAGTGGCTGAAGCATTGTTGGCCTAGGTATTCGAGGTGTAAATGAAGTTGTGTGCAGTGTATAAAATAAATATGGAGTGATTATGATTGGTTGGTTGTTCTGAATGAAAAATGAGTTGAACTGTAAGAAAGGGAAAATTACAGTATGCACAGTGTGAGACCGAAAGTATGCGCAGTGTGAGATAAAACTCAGAGATGAGTAATAGATGCTGAATAGACAGAAGCAAGAGAATAATTGCAAAACAACTTGAAGTAGAGCAGAATTGTAGAATAGATAGAAGCATAGAAGAATTGCAAGACAGAAGAGAAGTGGTAAGAATTGAAACACCTACGTTGTTGGTTATTCAATCATTTTGCTTATAATCAGGGAGGTAGGGTGGTGCTAGGGAGGACTGTGGTCCTCTGATATTCGAGTTGGTGCTTGAATATTGGGAGTCGTAGCTTCCATATAGTTGTGGCTAGAAAATAGGGTCACAGGGTGGTGTTTGGGAAAACATAGAGTTTTTTGTATGCAAGTTGGTGCTTGTATAAGTGGAAGTAGGTGCTTCCATCCAGTTGGTCCTGGAACACTCAGGGAGTTGGTGCTAGAGAAACCAGAGAGTTGGTGCTCTCAAACAAGTTGGATCTTGTAAAACAAAGGTAGTAGCCTCACATTGAGTTGGTTCTCAACTATAGATGATGTACAGAACTTAAAAGACTGCCTATCATTTCGAAGAAGAAGAGGTTTTCTCCCTTTATGGGTTTCCTCGTGAAAATTTGTCTCTGTGTATATCTTATGTGTGACTGATGCTCATTATTTATATTGTTCATATGTTGTATAATATTGATGGTCACTTGGAGAAATATTAAAAATGGTTTAATTGACTTAAAATTGTTTAAGCACAATAACAATTGATTCACCCCCCCTCTCAGTTTTCATAGTAATTTCAACAATTGGTATCAGAGCAGGTTCCTTTTATCTAAAGGTAGATCTGTAAGCTTAAACCTGACAAGTTATGAAGGGACTTCAGCCACTAAGCCTCCTCTGTTTGATGGAACAAATTTTGCCTTCTCGAAGGTTAGAATGAGAACATACCTAATGGCCTTAGGTGTTGATGTTTGGGATGTAGTAGAGACTGGATACATAAAGCCTATTGTGCTAGCCTCCAAGGGTGATAAGTTAGAATTTAACTTTAATGCTAAGGGAATGAATGCTATCTTGAATGGACTTGCAGAAGCTGATTTTGTAAACGTGATGCATCTTTAAACTGCCAAAGAAATGTGGGATAAACTTATTAACAGTTATGAAGGAAATGAGAAAGTAAAAGATGCCAAACTTCAAACATATAGATTGAAATTTGAACAGCTAAAGATGAATGAAGATGAAACAGTTAGCAAGTATTTTTTAAGAGTTGAAGAACTTGTGAATGCCATGAAGGGTCTTGGTGAAAAGTTTGAAGAATCATTCTTAGTTTAGAAGATTTTAAGATCTCTGCTTGATAAATTTAATCCAAAAGTTTCTACAATAGAAGAACTAAATGATCTTAGAACTATGTCCATTGATCAAATCCTAGGAACTCTAACTACATATGAAATGAGAATCAGCAAAGATAAATCCATTACTAGAGAAGCATCTTTTAAAGAAGACAAGCATACTGATTCAGATTTAGATGATATTGAGGCAAAATTTGTGAGAAGGTTAAAGAAAGGATCAGGAAAATATCAAGGCAATCTTCCCTTCAAATGTTTTAACTGTGGTAAGATAGGTCATTTTGCATCTAAGTGTCCCCACCAGAAAAAAGACCAGAAATATGATGATGAAAATAAGTACAAATTCAAGAAATATAGTAAAAAGAAAAGTTTGTGTGCAAACAATGACAATTCCTCAAAAGACATAGATAATGATTCATCATGTGAAAGCAAAGTGAATGATTTTATGATTAGGGCTATGGGATATCTTGATGATGAACACACAGGAGGTGAAATGGATGATGAAGAAGTTGTAGTGGATATGGAAGGTGAATTCATCAGCATGGAAGAAATTGACTACAACCTTTTTCCAGGTACAAAGGTTTTTTCTATGGTTATTGTTTTTTTTGTTCTAACTTTGGTCACAAAGATGTAAACTGTTCTTTAAGATCTAGATATTTGAAATCAATATACTCAAGGAATAATTATCTACCACAACAAAGATTGAGACAGCCAAGAAACAAACAACCACATACTATAAATCATGTGATGGATGGAGGAAGGACGTAGGTGAAACATAACAACAGTTATGAGCATAACAATATTTATGATCTATTATTCAGTGAACCAGAATGTTACATCTGTCATAACTATGGACATAAAGCTGCAGATTGTCGCTTAAGGAATTTTAAGCCAGATTCGAATCCTACTGCTAAAAATTTCAAGATTTGGAAGAAGAAAGAAGATGACAAGTGTCGACTAGTGTTATCAGTCCAAAGAAAAAAGAATCCCTGGTATATTGATAGTGGATGTTCCAAACATATGACTGGAGACAAAAGTAATTTTCTAACTCTAAGTGAAACCAAATCAGAGAATGTAACTTTTGGAAATGATGCACCAGGAAAAATAAAAGGTAAAGGAATGGTAAGTTTGAGTAATGGCAAAGGGAAATATCAAGATGTGTTGTTTGTAGCAGGTCTGAAACATAATATTCTTAGTGTCAGTCAAGTTTGTGACTAAGGATGTGAAGTCGTTTTTACCTCTAAAGATTGTAGAATAAAATCTATGAATTCAGGACAGCTAGTTGCAAAAGGGATAAGAACAGAAAACAATGTCTATGTGTTAAAAGAAGAAAAAGAAGAATGCCACTTAAGAAAGTATGATGAAAGTTGGCTATGGCATAGGAGACTTGGACACTTAAATTTTGATCATACAATCAAGCTCAAAAATAGTGGGGAAGTAAAGGATCTTCCAAAGATATTAAAGCCATATGATTATTTTTGTAAACCATGCCAGATAGGAAAGCTTACTTGGACACAGTTCAAATCTAAAAACTTCCCTTCAACAGAAAAACCTCTCCAGTTAGTACATATGGATTTATCTAGACCATCAAGGAAAGAAGGTACAGGAAAAGAAAATTATTTTATGTTGATTATTGATGATTATTCTAGACTAACATGGGTTGCCTTTTTGAAGGAAAAATCTGAAGCATTTGAAAAATTCAAAGTGTTTAAGGCTCTAACTAAGAATCAAACAGGAAAAAGATTGAAAGAAGTAAGGTTTGATAGAGGAGGAGATTTTAGCTCATGGAACTTCAAAGAGTTCTGCGATAAACATGGAATCAAAAGAGAGTACACAGTTCCAAGGACTCCACAGCAAAATGGAGTTGTTGAGAGGGAGAATAGATCAGTACAACAAATGGCAAGATCAATGATGAATGAAAGGAACATACCTCATACATATTGGGTGCAATAAATTCATACAGTTGTTCATGTCCTTAACAAATCACATCTCAGACCACATAGTGACAATATTCCTTATGAACTATGGTTTGGAAGACCTGCTTCAATCAAGCATTTTAAAGTCTTTGGGAGTAAATGTTATATTAAGAATAATGATGAAAATATTGGCAAATATGATGACAGGGTTGATGAAGGTATCTTCTTGGGCTATGCTACAAATAGTAAAGGGTACATATGTTACAATAAGAGGCTGCATAAACTAGTTGATTGTATAGACATAAAAGTTGATGAAGAAATCCCAGTCAGAAATGTAAGCAGTGTTGAACCAAGCACAGAAGATATAGTTGAAGATGAATATGAACAGGTCCAAGGATCAGAAAGAGAAGAATATGAATCGGATGAAGATACAAATACTCAGGCTGACATAAATCAGCAGAAAGAAACAAACTCACCTCTCAGAATTGTTAGAAAGAATCATCCTGAAAATCAGATAATTGGAGATATAAATAAAGGAGTTTAGACAAGAAGGAAATTGATTAAAGACTCAGAACAATCTCATGTTGCCTTTTTATCTATGACTGAACCTAAATATTTTGATGAAGCCAGCCAGCATGATGATTGGATTAGAGCTATGAATGAATGATCAGATTGAGAAGAACAATACTTGGGAGCTTGTTACTAGACCTGAAGACAAGAATGTAATAGGTTCCAAGTGGGTGTTCAAAAATAAAATGAATGAAAAAGGACAAGTTGTTAGAAATAAATCCAGATTGGTCTATAAAGGGTATACACAAGTTGAAGGTCAGGACTTTGATGAAACTTTTGCACCAGTGGCAAGATTGGAAGCCATCAGAATGTTTCTTGCATATTCATGTCATAAGAACTTTAAAGTGTATCAGATGGATGTTAAATCAACATTTCTTAATGGAGATATAGAGGAAGAAGTATATATGGAGCAACCTGAAGGATTCTCATTGACAGGTAACCCTGATTATGTCTGCAAGATGAAGAAGGATTTATATGGACTGAAACAAGTAGCATGAGCTTGGTATTATAGACTGGACAAATTTTTACAAGACAAAGGATTCAAGAAAGGTATTGTTGATAGTAATCTCTACATAAAACCTGAAGGTGATGATTTACTAGTTGTTTTGATTTATGTAGATGACATTATTTTTGGCTGTAATAATGATTCCTCTGTTCAGTGGTTTGCTAACTCTATGAAAACAGAGTTTGAGATGTCCATGATAGGAGAATTGTCATATTTTATTGGCTTACAAGTAAAATAGAGTTCTGCAGGAATTTTTATCTCTCAAGAAAAATATTTGAAAGAGATGTTGAAGAAATTTCAAATGGAAGATTCTTCTCCTATTAGTACACCTATGGTGGTTGGTTTCAAGCTTAGTAAAGATGACATTTTACCTGATGTTGATCAAAGGACATATCGATCAATGATAGGTAGTCTTCTATACATCATAGCATCCCGTCCTGATATAATGCAAGTTGTTGGAATGGTAGGTTGTTATCAGTCAGCTCCTAAACAAAGTCACTTGGTAGCTTTCACAAGGATATTCAAATACTTGAAGGGAACAATGACTTATGGTATGTGGTATCCCAAAAATCATAATTTTTAGTTAACTGCTTATTCAGATGCAGATTGGGCAAATTGTGTGGATGAGAAAAAGAGCACCAGTGGAGGTGCCTTCTTCCTGGGTTACTCGTTGGTAGCATGGATTAGTAAAAAGCAGGGATCTATTTCCTTATCAACTATAGAAGCAGAGTACATTGCTGCTTCTACTTGTTGCACTCAGATTTTGTGGATGATTCAAACTCTTGCAGATTTGAAGGTAAACTATACTTTTCCGATTACAATTCACTGTGATAACACCAGTGCCATTAGTGTCTCCAAGAATCATGTTCTTCACTCCAAGACTAAGCATATCCCAATAAAATACCATTTTCTCAGAGAACAAGTTACAAACAGAGTTGTTCAGCTGAATTATATTCCTTCCACAGAACAGATCGCTGATATCTTTACTAAACCGTTAGCAGTGACCCCTTTTGGATATCTTCGTCAAAAGTTGGGGGTTATAACTTCTTTCGTCTAATATGTTCACCTGGTCAGGGGGGGGTACTTATTGAATATCTGTTGTATTTCTAAGATACTCATAGTTGACAGGGGGAGTATGTATCGCAATAGATCAGGGGTAATTTCAAGGACGCCACAGTGGTAGTAATTTCAAGGATGCTATAGTGGTATAGTTGCATGTTTTTCAAGGGGTTCCCATCAATGCCAAAGGGGGAGATTGTTGGCATGTTTTCAAACAGAGGCAGAGTATGCATGTTTGTCATTGATGGCGATGTCATTGATGGTGAAGATCAACACGATCAGTAGCACAGCGATAATGGCATGACAATGGCAAGATCAATAGTGAAGAGCAACAGTGATCGTTGGATCCCATTCAAAATTTCCGATGACCGTCAGATATGAATTCAGATAGGAGGAACGCACAGTAGAAGAAAATAGATCTCAAGAATCAAATATGAGACTAAAGACCGACCTTCGTTGGACCCATAAGAAGGAGCATGGTCTTTACGTGCAATATGAAGCGGGCCTACAAAATCCCAAAAGAAAGAGGACCGTCCATATTCAAGAAGGACGCGTGGCAAGCAACTAGAATTTCACTGACCTGCACATTGGAGGAGTCAACGGAACATGGTGTGGGAACTTGCGATATGCGAAATCCTGAGAATTGATCTGGACCTTTGGATCAAGGAATGTTTTGGAACATTGGATGCAGAGGGCACATGGTGAGTGATTGGCATTTCGCTGACTGGAAAGTCAAAGAAAGGAGTTGCTCTATCCTATGAAATCGTGAAATGTGAAACCATGACTTAATTTGAGTCGTTGATCAAAGGGATATTGTGGACCGTTGATCAGGCATGACGAAGGCCCGTGAAGTTCCAAAATCCCGATAAGATCTTTACCGTTGATCCAAGAGGGACATGTGGCGAGGGATTAACATTTCACTGACTAGAAATTCAAAGGAAAGAAATGCTCTAACCTTGCAACTCGTGATATGAGAAATCGTGATAAGGTCTGGCCCATGGTCATAGACAAGGTCACATTGTCGAAGGCTTAAGGGAAGGAGCTAATTGCTAAGATCCATTTTGGGAATCGCAACTTGGAGTGTTGAGACCCTTCATCACAGGAATATTGAAACGCGAGATCGCGATGAGATATGGACCATCGGATCATTGGAGATCTCGACCATTGATCAGGCTCAATGAACTTCATAAGTTCGTGAAATGTGAAACACCTTTTGGTGTAGGCTGTGGTCACCATCAATGGTCATATGAGAGGGAAGAGCTAGCATGAAGCTAAGATCCATTTTGGGGATCGCAACTTGGAGTGTGGATAACCTTCGACATAGGATTGTTGAAATGAGAAATGTGAAACGCATCTTGATTAGGCCCATGGTCACAGTCAGTGGGCATATGGGATAAACGCAAGACCCTGTGGATTTAATCCAACGATGCTGGTTATTTGAGCATTCAATCGAAGGGCTAATGTTGATCTTTACGATTAACTGTTTAGTTACGATTCAGTTAGCATAACCGAATCATGGTTCTTGGATGGTTGGCGATTAAGTGGCTGAAGTGTTGTTGGCCTAGATATTCAAGGTATAACTGAAGTTGTGTGCAGTGTATAAAAGAAAGATAGAGTGACTATGATTGGTTGGTTGTTCTAAATGAAAAATGAGTTGAACTGTAAGAAAGGGAAAATTGCAGTATGCACAGTGTGAGATAAAACTCAGAGATGAGTAACAGATGTTGAATAGACAGAAGCAAGAGCATAATTGCATAACATCTTGAAGCAGAGAAGAATTGCAGAACAGATAGAAGCATAGAAGAATTGCAGGACATAAGAGAAGTCTTAAGAATTGAAACACCTACGTTGTTGGTTATTCAATCATTTTACTTATAATCAGGGAGGTAGGGTGGTGCTAGGGAGGACTGTGGTCCTCTGATATTTGAGTTGGTGCTTGAATATTGGGAGTTGTAGCTTCCATCTAGTTGTGGCTAGAAAACAAGGTGGCAGGGTGGTGCTTGGGAAAACACAGAGTTTTATGTATGCAAGTTGGTGCTTGTATAAGTGGAAGTAGGTGCTTCCATCCAGTTGGTGCTGGAACACTCAGGGAGTTGGTGCTTCTTTCTAGTGGGTGCTAGTAAAACCAGAGAGTTGGCGATCTAAAACAAGTTGGAGCTTGTAAAATAGAGGTAGTAGCCTCACATTGAGTTGGTGCTCCACTATAGATGATGTACAGAACTTAAAAGATTGCCTATCATTTAGAAGAAGAAGAGGTTTTCTCCCTTTTTGGGTTTCCTCATGAAAATCTGTCTCTGTGTATATCTTATGTGTGATTTATGCTCATTATTTATGTTGTTCATATGTTGTATAATATTGATGGTCACTTGGAGAAAGATTAAAAATGGTTTAATTGACTTAAAATTGTTTAAGCACAGTAACAACTGATTCACCCCCCCTCTCAGTTGTCTTAGTAATTTCAACAGAAGTCACTAGACCATACAAGGACCTTTTCTCCTTTGATTCGAGGAAAGTCAAATGTTTGGGTCTTATCAAAGACCTGGTTGTATCGTTGGCTCAAATCCCCACCAAGAACATGGTCATGGATGTAGTCATCGCAGACATACCCCCGAAGTTCGGCATGCTTCTCTTGAGATCTTGGGCTGTGAAGTTGAAGGGCATGTTGCATATGGATATGAAGTACGCCACTATCTCTGTTTTTGGCCATGACAAAAGTTTGTACAGAGAAGTGTTGTTGAAATACATGGTAAGAAGCAAGACGCAGCCCCACAATCATCCTATATATGTCGTCAACACCAAAGTGGGTTCATCTATATTCTACAATGACTTTAGCTTCAGAGAAGAAGGATCGATGACCATCACAACAGTTGATGAGAAAACCATGCAGGAAACAATAGAGTGTGCCGACCCAGAAGACCGCATGGAAAACGGGGTGTGGAACATGAGTTTTGATGGTGCAGTCATCCGAGAAGGAGTTGGGGCTGGTATATGGGTGAGCCCCCCTAAAACAAGAAAAAAGTTGCATCCATACAAGCTCATGTTTGAATGCACTAACAACATGGCCGAGTATGAAGCGCTAATCTTGGGCTTATAAGTTTTGAAAGATCTAGGCACGCAAAGGATAGCACTACGTGGAAATTCTGAGCTAATCATAAATTAGGTGAAGGTTGTGTATTATACCAAACACCCTAGACTGCGAGCATACATAAATTTGGCTTTGGACCTTCTTGAAGGATTTTTGGAGTATGACCTAACTGCTATCCCCAGAGAACAAAATCAGATCACCAATGCATTGGCCACCTCAACCTCAGTTTTCAAGATTCCCATTCTTCTAAATAAAATATATGAAATTGAGGTCAAGCACAGTCTGGAAATACCTAACAACATCAAACAATGGCAGGTGTTTGACGATGAAAAACAGGTGGAAAGATTTATCCTTATGAGCGACAACTTCACTAACACAAACATCAATGGGGAATATTGCGGTGACGAATATGAGGGAACAGATGTGCGCAGTAATGACGACCCTTTCCAAAAACAGATCATGGGAAGGGATATAATAAAACTAAAGAACAATATTATTCCAAAGGGGTTGGTACCACTAGAAAAGTTGTTTGACGAAAATGATGTGGCTAAGAACCCCAAGATCACCGCAAGCAAAGAAGATGTGGAATACTGCAACATCGGGACTGAGGGAGATCCGAAGATGTTAAAATTATCAAAGACACTCAGTCGGGAGGTCAAGAAGGATTACGTAAAGCTCATGAAGGATTTCCCGGATGTCTTTGTGTGGAGCTACAACGATCTGAAAATGTATGACACAAAGGTGATCCAACATGTTATCCCTCTCAAGGAAGATCAGAAGCCTTTCAAACAGAAGCTGAGATGGATAAATCCCATGTTACTTCCACTGATCGAGAAAGAGGTAAAGAATATTTTCAATGCCAAAATTATTGTTCCCTTAAGATTCTCAAAGTGGGTAGCTAACTTAGTACCTGTAAGAAAGAAAAGCGGTGAAATAAGACTGTGTGTAGACTTCCAAAATTTAAATAAGGTGTCTCTCAAAGACCACTACCCCATTGCCAAAATGGACTACATCTTGCAAAAGGTAGTGGGATCTCAGAAGATGTCCATGCTAGATGGTTTCTCAGGATATAACCAAATCATGGTCCACCGGGACGACAGAGAGAAGACGACCTTCACCACTCCGTGGGGAACGTTCATGTACGCTAAGATGTCATTCGGCCTAATGAACGTTGGTGCCACCTTTAAGAGGGAAATGGACATCGTGTTTGCTGATGAGAAGGATAAATTTATCATGATTTATCTAGAAAAAATCACAGTGTATTCTACCTCCAACAAACAACATCTCGAGCACCTGAAGAGGGTTTTCCGGAAGTGCAGAAATTTTGGCATATCATTGAATCCAAAGAAATCGCATTTCGCGGTGGAGGAAGGAAATATTTTGGGGCACATCATTTCCAAAGAAGGCATTAAAATATACCCCATTAGAATTGAAGGGATCTTGAATATCGTCACCCCGCGCAGTAAAAAGGAGGTACAATCTTTCCTGGGCAAGGTGAACGTTTTTAGGAGATTCATCCCAAACCTGGCGGAAATCATAAAACATATAACTTGTATGCTCAGGAAGGGAAACAAGATTAAGTGGAATCCGGAGGCCAAGAAGTCCTTCGAAGATATCAAAGTGGCTCTGACTAAATCCTCTGTGCTAGCTAGCCCAGACTTTACGAAAGATTTCCTCCTTTTTTCATTTGCCTCAGAACACACTATTGTCGATGTACTGTTGCAGAAGGATGAACAGGGTTTTGAGAAACCCATAGCCTACTTTAGCTAGACATTGTGCGATACTCCCCTAAGGTACAATATTATGGAAAAGCAGGTGTATGCCTTAGTAAAATATTTGAAGGAATTCAGGACATACATATTGCACTCCCATGTCATCGCTTGTGTGCCCAGCTGTTCATTAAAGGACATCCTAACTCAGCCTGACCTGGAAGGAAGGAGAGGAAAGTGGATATCAGCCATGTTAGAATACAATCTTGAGATCAATCCTACAAAGTTGTTCAAATGTTAGGGCCTCGCGATGTTGATGGCGCAATCGAACTGTGACCCTGTAGGCATGAACTTCATTTTCGATCTGTTAGAATGCCCTCAAGAAAAAAAAAGTGTGCAAGTGCCTCAACGTTTCATTGATTCGCCATGGTATGCAAACATCATATATGTATTGGAGAATCTCTAGGCCCCCCCAGGCATGAGTAATACTAATGAAAGATTCCTCAATCTTAAAGTGGTTAAGTTATATGTCTTGGACAATTCACTGTATTGGAAAGATCTCGGAGGAATACTGTTAAGTTGTTTATTGGAGGACGACGTGAAACGGACCATACAGGAATTTCACAGAGGTGACTGTGGAGGGAATCACTATTGTAAGACCACCATGCAAAATATCCTAAGGGAGGGTTATTACTAGACGACGATTTTCGCTGACATATATAAGGAGGTCTCCAGCTGCCACAAGTGCCATCTTTTTTATAGGAGGAGAAAGCTACAATCCCCGTCATTAAAGACAAACTCAGTCGAAGCGCCTTTCATGCAGTGGGGCCTATATTTCATAGGAGAGATAAACCCACCATCCTCTGCGCAGCATAAATGGATTCTCACGGCCACCGATTATTTTACGAAATGGATTGAGGCGGTCCCCACAAAGCAAGCTACCGATGCGGTCATCATACAGTTCCTGGAGACAAACATCTTGTCAAGGTTCAGTTTTCCTGTTAAGATCATAACAGATAATGCGGCCACATTCAAGTCTAAGAAGATGAATAGGTTCTTTCAGGATTATAACATAACCCTAGGGCATTCCACGGAATATTATCCACAAGGAAATGGGTTATCAGAATCCTCAAATAAAATCTTGACCAGGATCATCAAAAGGCTCTTGCAAGACAACAAGAGAGCCTAGCATAAGAAGCTTATCTACGTACTGTGAGCGGATCGGATTACCACCAAAAAATCCATATCAACATCACATTTCCAGATCGTTTACGGCACATATGCAATCTTCCCTACTGTGTTGGGACCGCCCATCTGGAAGTTATTGCAAGAGCAGGAAGCTGATCCAAATGATGCGCAAAAGAAGATAAACTAGTTGATTCACACACAGCAAGCAAGGGAGCAGGCATATAATCGATCTCAACTCCAGCAGGAGAGGATAAAGGAAGCTTTCGAAAAACATTCCAAGCTAGAATATTTTCAGGTAGGAGATTTGGTGCTGAGATGGGATGCGAGAAATGAAGGTAAAGGAAAGCATGGAAAGTTCGATCACCTTTGGATAGGTTCGTACAAAATCGGTGCGTACTACGGAGATAATGCTTATTTCCTAGAAGGACTGGATGGAGAGTGTCTTGGTTGGGGACTTGTAAACGATAGGTTCCTCAAATGTTACCTGATGAAATAAAGTCTATTTAAGTCATTTGTCATTGTAAACAGTCGTTTTATTTTTGCATCGAGTCAGTAGATCAGCAGAAAATTGAAGCTCGAAGTGAAGGCCCTAAGTTTATGATGAAGTCTTAGAAGTTGTGTCAATGAGTCTAGTTTATTTTATGTCCATCATTTATAATTTCTTAGTGTCTAGAGGTTGAATAAATCCCAATGGTCAGGAACCTGGTCTATTGTTCTTTGCTACCACACAGGGAGGATAACATCCCTGTTGGAGCCAATTGTTAGAGCCACCATTTTTCTTCCATTTAGAGTCATTTTTGAATCACGTTATGACCCATGCATCCAAACATGTGAATTCAGGTATGTAGCATCGGGAGGTTGAAGTCAGCAAATGGTCGGTCGGCCCTTGGAAATGGGAAGGGGTGTCAGAGTCGAAAATCGTATACGTGGCACAGATGTGTCTTTTCCAGAGAGTCGAATCCTGATAAGAAACTGTTGATGGGACCTAAATCCCTTGACTCAACAATAGGAACCAAACCCACCACCGAGGCCCAATTAGACTTTGCAGTGTTTAAAATGGAATGGTTCTCTAGATCTTACAATCTGGCCAATTCATCGATGGGCTTTGTGTTTCTTTGTGAAGTCTCTTCCTTCAGTTAGGACTATTTTCTTCTGTATTTTCTCTTGGGTGGAGCTGATATGAGATATGCAAGCCAGCATAAACCAACTTGACAATTGACAGGATTAAGTTTTAACTACTGGGGAAGAGGTTAAGCTTGGGATAACCCACTGGTCAACATGCAGAAAATTACTCTATACCACAGGCCTAGTACTAATACATTAACCATGTGAGCATCCAATTATTGTCTGAGAAACTAACTATCAGAAAGAAAGCACATATGTAATAAGATAATGGCAAGAAAAATAATTCATCTACCATAACCATGCATTACATAATAACACAACGATTTGTCTTCATCATTAAAGCAAAGAACATCAAAACATTGCACCAGATAACTTGACAATGGAATTAATCTCTCTTACTCATTACTACATCATTCATGAACTCTTTGGTCCATAGCGCATCTTGTTTGGCATGCCGCTTGACCACATCCCTCAGTTCAATGAGATTGTCGGGGGTGCCAAACTCAGGAAACTTGGCATCCTATATCGCTCTGTCGATCCTACTTCGGTGTTTCTTTCGAGTTCATCAGTGAGATCGTGGAGCAAGCTTTGTTCAGTGATTGGGGAATCCTTCCTGCAAGCGAGGTTGAGATAATTTAGCAATCGAGCAAATATGACCTAAGATACCAACAAACATAATTGATCGGTGCATACCTATGAATCTCGTTATTCTCGATTGTTTAATACTTACATGATCCCGGTGGCTCCTTTGAATTACATGCGATGTCTTTTATCCACATTGCCACTCCTCTTCAGTTTAAATGAGTCACGTCGTCACGCCAAAGCATGTAAAATCGAGTACGGCGGATACGAGCATTGGAAACGTCATAGTAGATGCTCAACCTTTGGGACTGGGAAAAGACACCAGGGTTGAGCATGCATGTGTATGCTCCCAGAAGGTTGGATATCATTGTAAGGAAGTCATTAAATGCCTCCAGAATCCGTATTACCAAGTTTTTCAACTATCATTCATCAATAATAGAAGCTGGGGAGTTTAAAGAGATTGGAATGATCCTACTGCATATTCTCTGCAACTCTGATCAATGATGATTTAAGCATTATGGATTACATCCAATGAGCATATTTGATGCATTAAGTCTTCAAGGCATCTTGTCACAAATCATGAGTGTTCTTTTGGCACGCTCTGGTTTGCTACTTTTTTTGGCTATAAATTCTAGGAATTATGTGGGGAATTCCATGCATAAGTCGAGTTTATTCTTATGTGATGATAATATTGTTCGTTTATTCAGGAGAAACTCAGTGTAGTGGTCCTTCATTACCTGCAAGAGTCCAAGCCACCACGTTGTTTCATTATTGGATCCCCTCCTAACAAGGGATGGGGTTTGTGAGGTAGTTGGAATGCCAGGTTCGAGCCCCAACACGCCTAGGATTCATTCTTATTGGCTCCCAATGTCCTCGAAGCTCCAGAATCTACTAAACATTTGTGGATGTTTCTATTGAAGATTACAAATGTTAGGAGGAACGGGGGGACAAAAGGTTTTTCTTTTCTATCTCTCGAACAGGCATTCACAGTTGGTTTGTCCATCAGACCTCTGTGAGTCAAACTTCTTTCTGGGCCATTGCCCATCGTCGGGTTTTTCGTAGAGTTCAAGGCCTATAACAGAAAGTCTTTCTATTGAGGGATCCTGCATATATCTATAACTGAAATATTGGCCTTTAGCTTCTTCAAATATTCGACCACGTTGTAATCTAGTTTGGGTGACTCTTGGGTATGAATGATTATAGGATTTTTACCGAGAGAGAAAGACATTTTTGGGTGTTCAGGATTTAACTTACTTTGTGAAGCTCAGGTGGCATCGGTATCGTTTGAGTTGGGTGGACCCTTACTCTACGTCTGTATCACTGAAACTTCCACGGGTCGTTCCCGAGACTCAAAAATATCGTCGTAAGGCAGGATTAGGTCAGGATCCCATATTAGCATGGTTGTGTCTGGTGGTGGGTCAACTTCTTCCTGGTCCTCCATATTCATAACCGAACTGCTTGGTTGTTCGGCCAGGGAGACTTCGTCTAGAAACCAATTGGCCATCAAATTCATGGCGTGGACCCATTGTGGGTAGTCTCTTTCGGAGTGGTTTTCCAGATGATAAGTATAGAAAGAATTAGATGTGACATTCCCTAGATCGATATTTAAGTTAGCGGAGGGAGGTTCAATTGCTTTGAAAGGCAGGTTTCTTTTAAAGAAAGTCTTATAGGGCCTTTAGCCTTGGTTTCCCTCCCCTGCATTTCTCTTCATGTCAATGATTTCATTTGATAATTTCTCAACCATGCATAGTAGATCTTCTATATCACCATTACCTTTGTCAGGAGTCTGTTCAATCGGTTTTCCCGGAGGTCTAGTCAGAAGGAGTCCTCTCCTGGGAGGGGGCTAGATTTATTTTTTCACTAAGGAGACATGGCCCTCTTTACATCCTTTTATTTGGAATTCTATTGTCTTGGCCTCCTCGAAATTTTCTGCTAGGGTTTGCTTAGCGGCTCTTTTTACAAACATAGAAATAGAAGTCAGGAGCGCGTTGGTGTAAACCTCGATTTGTAACTCTTGAGTTGGTTTCACCGCGGGATGAAATTTGTTGAAGATGGTTGTGAATCTCTGATTGAAATATTTGACCCTTTTCTTTCGAACTCATGGTGGATGCAAACAACTTAGCCATCATGGCCCCCCATGGTAGTTTCTTCTGCAAACTTATCTAGAAAGTCTTTCTGGAACTTAGTCCAGTTGGTTATCGATCCTACTAGCAAGTTGAAATACTACACGAAGTCTGAATTTTCAAACGTGTAGGGGAAGATTCTATAGACTACGACTTCATGTTGAACGTTCATAAGTCTAATCATGAGTATGAACTTCTTTATGTGATCGTAAGGTAATCCTGAAGTTTCGGGGTCGTACTTAGGAAGTAATTTCTCTGGATGTCAGGGAAGATTATGTACTTGTCCAGGAATGGCCACGGCGTCTCTGGCCAACCAGGGCTGATTGTACTGAAGCGAGATTTCCCTTTCTTCCTCATGGTTATTATTATCCTCCATATCTTCAGAATCTGAGTCAAACTCTTTCTTCTTCCTAAAAGTCATTTGGCTCGGGAACGTTGGTGGCTGGCATTTCGGGTATCAGATCGAGAGGTTCTTGGATTTCGGTAATTGTGAAATCTATTAAGTCTTCTAATAAGTGTACAAAAACTTCGTCGAGAGTGTTAACCACTAGTTTTCTTTGTTATTTTCTTTGAGGGAGTATGGGAGCTAAGGACAATGCACCACTAGAACATTTGGCCCATTTTGTGACGGTTGTTTCGACACTTATGCGACGTTATGTTGTTGATATGGCGATGAATTTGGAGTTTCTGAAACGTCGGTTTAGGTGACGTGGCATTTGCGATGAACTTTCGAAAACGTCGCATAAGCGACGATATAGGCAAACAATCTCAAACCAATTTTTCATCTATATTGCAACAACAACTTTTATAGTTAAACCGACGCATCAATAGAAGTCATCGTCACATATTCGACGACAACTTTTTTGTTGTTTATGTAGCTAAACTGACGCAAACAATAGAAGTTGTCGTCGAATCGGCGATGACCACTTTTCGTTGTTTATATAGCATAATCGTCGCATCGATAAACGTGGTTGTCGCATATGCGATGACAACTTTCCGTTGTTTATATAGCATAACCGTCGCATAGATAAAAGTGGTCGTCGGATATCTGACGACAACTTTCCGTTGTTTATATGGCAAAACCGTCGCATATATAAAAGTTGTCGTTGGATATCCGACGACAACTTTCCGTTGTCTATATGGAAAAACTGTCGCATATATAAAAGTTGTCATCGGATATCTGACGACAAATTTCCATTGTCTATATGGCAAAACCGTCGCATATATAAAAGTTGTCATCAGATATACGACAAACAATTTTTTTTTAGAAAAAAAATAAAAAAATATTTTGGGCATCAATTTTGATATTAATATTAATATTAATATTAATATTAAATCCCAAAGGTTATTGCATGAGCCCCGTATTGATTTCACAAAGCCTTGGGACTTATTTGATGGAGCTTATCAAGGCTCGCCAAAAATATGTGGGGATGGAGTCATAATATTTGGAGCCAATCATGGCACTATGCTTGGAGAAAAAATCTATATTCGAGGAGGCCTCATTTTTCCATATCTACATGGATTTTAATAAAAAATAGGATATGTTGTCAAAATAAGCCATCATGCTACAAGGCTCCTTGTGGGAATGTGAATACAAGGACAATTCTCTACTAGAAGCTACTCAATTGTCTATGTTTTGATGTTTGGTTGATAGGTATTGGGGTAGATATAGAATTATGTTTTCTTGGAGGTTAAAGATGATTCTAGTTATGTTAGGTTTTGTCTGGATTGATTTTGTATGGCTATGTACGAATCATATATGGATCTCTTTTGGAAGATGAAATGTATATGTCTAGGTTAGTATCAGTGAAGATGAACTGAGCCAAAAGGCTAGCTTATGTGTATTTTTATTTCCTACTGAGATATCAAATACAATGAGTTTTTCATTGGAATATATATATATATATATACCCATTGTTTCAAGATGCAACTAAGGAAATTGAATTTCCATCTATTCAATTGTAAACCAATTTTCCTAATACGGACGTTGCTTGGCCCTACTCTAAAGAAAGGTATATCATTATGTCAAATAGACTTGATCTATTGGTAAATAATTTTATCAATAAAGGATGACACCATATGGCCTGAGTCCACATTTGTTGAGTATACAATTGTTGAATTGTCTTTGCTATTATTTCTTATTGATTTGTGTCAATGGAATTTTTCTATGGCACTATCAAAGGGACACAAATATTGTTTCTTGCAAGACAATTTTGAGGCTATGGATCAGTGATGATAGCTTTCCATTTATCCATCACCATCTTTGCAACCTACATTCTTCATTGGAAT
>ML800583.1:99924-114420 GCA_009831015.1 Picea engelmannii
TATAGTCAATAAATAACTAATAGCAAAATCATAATTTCTCGCTAATGTTATAATTACATTGGCAATGTGGACATGAGAGCTTCATTGTCAATTGGATTTAGTTCATGTGGTTGAGAGGAATGAATGTTATCCTCCCCACCCGAGTTCAATTCCCATAAGTGACATGTTGAACTCATAACTTGTATACTATTGTAATGACTCTAAACTTAATTGTTGATCGACCTTGTGCCCTGAAGATTCTAGGGTTTACCTTGGGTAACATCCTCGAAATGAGGGGAAGTACTTGGGGGGTTTCCTCAGGCTTTATAACCTGTAAAAAATGAAATATCCATTGCATAATTGTAATTACAATGAACATAAAATTGTCAAGTGAGATATGTTGACACAGTCTAACATGGAAGTAAGGCTTCTTCTTGCTTTCGACATTTGACATGGGTTTTTTTACTTCATTTTTGTGTATTTTTTGAAGGTAAATGATGATGAGATGTGAAGGCCCTTTAAGGACATAACTCTTGAGATTACATTAAAGGTTGAACCCTGATGTTCCCCGTTATCAATGTCTATTCTAAATTTTGGTAATGTCATATCTTGTGATTTATGCATTATTAGTGTCATGTCATTTTAAGAGGAACCTATGTATGCCCTCCCCTTTGTACAAGTACAATTGGTAGATAAGTTGGATTGTTGGGATCCTAGGGAGGACCAATGTATTTGTTGAAGTTGACCACCATGAGTGTTTCCATCTGTGGGAATTTATTGTCTTCTCTGTCAACAAAGATAGCTACGACCCGTAAGTTGGAATATGAAGGGCAACATGTATTAGTGATGCATGTATGATGAAGGATGTGAAACTTATTAGAGCAATATAAATGGTGTGTTCATGCCTTGTATGGTTAATTGAATTATTTCTTCAATGCATCAAATCAAGTATGATTTTCCAATCTCAACTATAAAACAATAGTAATCAAGCATTAAACAATGTTTCATGACTCGTATCAACATATATTTTTTGGGACGTAATAACAAGAGGAAATTAAAACAAACTGAAATATAATGTTTTTCTACATTTTTTATGCCTACAACATTTTGTATAATGATATTATGATGCAGGAGAACCTCAAGCGAGCCAGTGCGGAGACAACGGACAGTTGGACAAGTGCCCAATGCAAATTTTGAAATTCTCTTGAAGTTAATGCGCCAATCTTAAATGAGATAATTAAGAAGGAGCGCACTTGTAAAATGTAAACAGACCTTGAGCGATCCACTCTCTTCCTTAGTAGGTAGAGGCATTTATAGTAGTTAATGCAGGTAGATAGAATTGAATGTGTGGATTAGACAGTTTTAGAGCGCAAGAGGGAAACGGGATATAGACACCCTCATTTTGTATTGTAACATAGAGGAGAATAAAGGAGAATAGATGAAGATTATGAGCAAGAGCATACAGAGCTGAGAAGGGAGAACCGTAATTTGAAGACACCCATGTACAGATATTTGAATTAATAAGAAAAGAACTTTGGTTCAAATTCATGGCGTTGTGTCATTTCTCTGTGTATGTATGTTAAATGTTATGCTCATGAATGTTTTACTCTTTCTTTCATGCAATTGCTTTTATGCTATGTATGAATGATTTCTTGTTGAATGTTTAAAATCTTATAGGAAAAGGGTAATGGAATGAGTTTCAATTGTTTCTCTATCCGAGCAAGAGTTCCTGCAAGGAGTGTAGTTGAATTGTCCACAAGGAGTGCGTTGACAAAGGGTTCAGAGTTTTGTCCCTGAAAGCTCAGATAGAGTAGTTTTTGTCCTCATTCACTCAAAAGTGCGGTTAGGCATAGGAGTCGTGCAAGGAGTGCGCAGGCCGAGTAAAGTCTCAGAGTTGCGGACCTGAGCGAAGTATTGAGAGATTGCTGCTGCAGGTGTGCGCAGAGTCGAAAGAGTTCAACACTTGGAAGGTGTTTGAAAGTCTGCCGCAAGGAGTGCGAGTAGGAGGTTTTCTGAAAGACTTGAAGTTGTGAGAAAGTTCAGAAGGATTTGAACCTTCAAAGGAGTCGAAGGAAGGCAAGGGGCCAAGGTACCCTGAAAATTTGAAGGAAGGCGTAGCGATGAGGGACCGCAGGACGACAATTGCTGTGGAGAGAGATACCTTGTTTAGTTTGTGCAGAGGTTCTCAGAGGAAGAACGGACAGTCGTAATTCTTTGTGGAGAATTCGCAAAGTTCCGTGAGTCCTCAGATCTCACGGAGGAGTAGGGCAGTTACCGTGAGTGCTTTGAAAGGTTCTAAGCTCAGGAGGAGTAGAACCATAGATCCAAGCCATAGGAGCCGTTGGATTTACCCGTGAACTTCTATTTCGGGTTTTCACGAGTGGAAGTCCCGTAATCTTTGCAACGGGAATCGTGAAATCATGAAACACAAAGTCCCAAAGGGACAAGGTGATCGTGTGGACCACAAGAATCAGCAGAGTGGACAGGTGGCACATTCTCGACATGGAAGTCAAATCCCATTGACCATTTTAGGTTTTCGTGGAGTGAAGTTTTGAAATCCTTGCATCAGGATTCGTGATATCACGAAGTCCAAAGTTCCAATGGAGTGAAGGTCGTTGAAAGGTCAAATCTTATGAGTGCATTGGAGTTTCGGCAAATCGAATTTCAAGGATCGAGGGAATGAGTTGCTTGACATCGCGACCACCGAAATCGCGATAAGGAGAAATCTGAAATAAGGAGAGAAAGGGTCAACGTTGACTAGTCTTCGGGTTTCATAGATTTAGAAACAAGGTGTTCGACCACCGGATTCGCGAATGTGCGAAGTCTGATCTCCCGAAGTACAAGGGGGAATTTTGTGAAGTTAACTGTGGGTGCAAATTTCCTGAAAGGGAAATAGAAGAGCCATTTTCGAGAGCTCTTCGGGACAAGGAGAGATGAACGATCCTGTGCGTGCGGACCTTCTGACCTGCGGGTTGAGGAGGGAGCGTGGTACCAGGTTTGGTATCAGAGCACAGAAAGTTTTCTTTTCTTTCTGTAGCAGGGAAAAGGAGAATTCACCATGCTGCCGAGGAGAAGAGATAGACAATCACCCGATCTGCAAGAGGAGAGGGAAATTTCGAGAAGAAGAGGAAGGAAGATGACTGATCCATCCATGGAGAGAGAGATGTGTGATCTACGAGCCAGAATCGAAGACATGGAGATAGCACAGAGGCATACAGTCAGTGTGGGGGATCTTAGTGATTCCGAAAGTGAAATTGAAATAGAACATGAAGAAGAAGTTGCAGCCGAGGATGTAGCAAATGAACGTTTGATTAGAGCTATTGCAAGAATGGGTGCAAGAGCGAAAATGGACATTCCAGTTTATGAGGGAAACTTGGATGTAGAGGAGCTTCTAGAATGGATTAGAGCTCTGGACACATACTTTGACTATGAAGATGTCGAAGAGGACAAGAAGGTCAAGCATGTTGTAACAAGATTAAAGGGGCATGCAGCATTGTGGTGGGATGAACTACAAGCTGACAGACGCTACAAAGGCAAGCACAAAATCAAAATTCGGGATAGAATGATCGCAAAGATGAAGGAAAAATTCATCCCCAGAGATTACCAGATCACTCTGTTTCGGAGAATGCAGAACCTGAGACAGAAACTGATGACAGTGAAAGAATACACTGAAGAATTCTACAAGATGAACATCAGGGCAGGTCATCGAGAAAGCAATGATGAAAAGGTTGCCATATACATGAATGGCCTGAGATACGACATTCAAGATGAGATGAGCATGGTAACCATACGAACGGTGGAAGATGCTTATCAGATGGCTCTAAAAGATGAAGAGAAGCTGAGCCGAAAGCAGGGTCAAAGAGGCCGAGGCAGAATTCATCCCAAAGGAAAATCAGTTGCCCAGGATAAAAACCAGAAACCCAAGGAGGACTGGAAGAAACCTCAGACTCGAATTGAGAGGGGTGGAACCTCACATAGAGGGCAGCATACCGAACAGAGAGGAGAGTATGCTGATAAGAATGTTTTTCCTCGTACTAGAGGTAGAGGAAGGGGAAGAGGTGGAGTAATAACATGCTTCACATGTGGAAAAAATGGGCACAAGTATTATTAGTGTCCAGATAAAAAGAAATAAGGAGGAGAGACTCACATCACCAAAGCACAGAGGCGGGATGTTGAGGCAGAAGATGTTGAAGGCGGAAGATCACTGATGATGCGAAAAGCTCTTTTGACACCAGAGAAAGAGGTGGAGAGTTCAGTCCAAAGAAACATACTTTTCCGAACTGCTTGCAAAACCAAAGACAGGGTATGCAAGGCCACTATGGACAGTGGTAGCACGGATAATCTCATTTCTACGGAGATGGTAGAAAAGCTGGAGCTGTAGACGATTGATCATCCAAGCCCATACAGAGTTTCGTGGCTACAAAAAGGACATCAGGTAACTGTCACTAAACAGTGTTTAGTTGAATTTAAGATAGGAGGATATAATGATAAGATATTATGTGATGTTATTCCCATGGATGTTTGTCATCTATTGTTGGGTAGACCATGGCAATATGACAGGAATGTGATTCATGATGGGAGAATGAACACATACACCCTAGAGAAGAATGGGAGAACTCACATGTTGCTTCCAATCAAGGATAAGGAAGTGAAACCTGAAGTAAGCAACATTGTACTTCTCATGAGTAGGAAGGAACTTCTTACAGAGGTCAAGAAGAAAGAAGAACTGCAATTCATTGTGGTCAGGAAACCGAAGATTGTTTTGACCAACACAAGGGTAGATGATTTACCAAAAGAGATTCAGGAACTACTGGAAGAGTTCGCTGACATAGTAGTGGACAAACTACCTCATTCGTTGCCACCGATCAAAAGTGTGAGTCATCATATTGATCTCATACCAGGAGCCAGTTTACCAAACAAAGCCGCGTACAGATTGACATTGCAGGAGAATGAAGAGGTCAAAAGACAAGTCCAGGATTTGTTGGAAAAAGGTTTGGTCAGAGAAATCTTGAGTCCGTGTGTTGTTCCAACAGTACTCAGTCCGAAGAAAGATGGAGGCTGGAGGATGTGTACCGACTCTAGGGAGATCAACAAGATAACTATCAGGTACAGATTTCCATTGCCAGGGATGGATGATCTGATGGATTGCTTGAGTGGAGCAAAATTCTTTTCAAAGATTGATTTGAAAAGCGGTTATCATCAAATCCGCATGAGAGAAGGTGATGAATGGAAGACAGCATTCAAAACTAATGAAGGGTTGTATGAATGGATTGTTATGCCATTTGGCTTAACAAATGTGCCAAGTACCTTCATGAGGTTGATGAACGAAGTCCTGAGGGAGTTCATCGGAAAATTTGTTATCGTATATCTGGACGACATACTGATTTTCAATAAAACGGTGGCCGAGCATCTAAAACATTTGGCTACAGTGATGCAAAAATTACAATAGGAGAAGTTGTTGATAAATATGAAGACATCCTCATTCATGAAGACAGAGCTCATTTATCTGGGGTTTGTTATTTCTACAGATAAATTGAGGATGGATCCAGATAAGGTGGAGGTAATCAAGAATTGGCCATCACCGAAGAGTATATTCGAGGTGAGAAGTTTTCACGGATTGGCTAGTTTCTACCGAAAGTTCATCAGGAATTTCAGTGGAATTAGTGCACCAATGATGGACACAGTGAAGAAGAGACATAAGTCTTTTCATTGGATAGAAGAGGCTGAAAAGAGTTTTAATCTGTTGAAGAAGAAAATCACGGAACAACCAATTATGGTGTTGCCAGATTTCCAAAAGACATTTCAGGTGAAATGCGATGCAAGTGGATTTGCAATAGGGGCAGTCTTGAGTCAAGAAGATAGGCCGATAGCATACTTCAGCGAGAAGCTGAATGAAGTGAAAGTGAAATACTCCACTTATGACAAGGAGTTTTATGCTATCATACAGGCATTGAAAAAATGGAGGCATTACTTGATTCCGAAGGAGTTTATCTTGTATAGTGATAATCATGCATTTCAGTTTGTGACTCAACAGGAGAAGTTGAATCAGAGACATGTAAAATGGGTTGAATATATGCAAAATTTCACTTTTGTGATTAAACATATTTCTGGTACTACTAACAAAGTTGTTGATGCTTTGAGCAGGAAGTGTTTTCTATTGCAGGAGTTCAAAGTCAAAACGTTGGGTTTTGATGATCTCGGGAACATGTATGCAGATGATCCAAATTTTAAGGAAGCATATGAGGCAACTAAAAATCCAATTCTCAGATACAGAAGCCAATGGGAAGAATACATGATCCAGGAAGGATTACTGTTTAAAGGTAATCAACTGTGTATTCCGAAATGCTCCATGAGGGAGAATTTGTTGAAGGAGAAACACAGTGGAGGATTGGTCGGGCACTTTGGTCATGACAAGACATTCGCAAAGTTGAAAGAGTCATATTTTTGGCCAGGAATGCGAGCAGACATCAAGAGATTCGTGGACAGATGCAAAATTTGCCAGCATTCAAAAGGGAGGAAATAGAATGTAGGTTTTTATCAACCATTTCCCATACCTGAGAAGCCATGGGATGAAATCAGCATGGATTTCGTATTAGGGTTGCCAAGAACACAAAGAGGGTTCGACTCAATATTTGTGGTGGTGGATAGATTTTCCAAGATGGCACACTTCATTCCATGTCAGAAAATTAGTGACGCAACTCACATTGCGAACCTGTTTTTCAAAGAAGTCACTTGACTTCACGGCTTACCAAGAAGCATAGTTTTAGATCGAGACACTAAGTTCATAGGACACTTTTGGAGGACCTTATGGAAGAATTTTGGAACTAGCTTATCGTTTAGTTTAGCTTATCATCCTCAGATGGATGGACAGATAGAAGTGGTAAACAGAAGTCTGGGAGACTTACTGAGAAGCTTGGTGACAGAACACCACATCCAATGGGACAACATATTACCAGAGGAGGAATTTGCTTATAACGACTCAGTTAACAGAAGCACAGGGCAGAGTCCATTTCAGATTGTTTATGGCATGCAACCAAGAGGAATTTCTGAACTGAGAGATTCAGAACAAACTGCAGCTAGGAGCACTAGTGCAGAATATTTCACGGAAGCGATGAGGGAACTTCACAACCAGGTGAAGGAACGATTGTAGAATTCAAGCCAGGAGTATAAGAGCAAAGCATATCAACATAGGAGACAACTTTAGTTTGAGGTTGGTGACTTGATTCTGGCACATTTGAGAAAGGAAAGGTTCCCGAGAGGAACATATAATAAACTGAAGATGAAGAAAATCGGACCAGGCAAGGTCTTGAAGAAATTTGGGGCAAATGCTTACGAGATTGAATTACCCAATGGGATCGAAATTTCTATGATATTCAATATCTCAGATTTGTACCCATATAAACCTAAGGAAACCAGGATGGAAAATGAATAGCCAGTAATCCAGTGGATAAACCAGATGCCAGTTGTAGAAAATCCGCAGATGGAGCGCATACTGGACAAAAGAGTGAGCAGAAAGACTAGGCGAAAGCAATACTTTGAGTATTTGGTCAAGTGGAAGGGCCATCTAGTTGAAGATTCCATCTAGGAGAATGAAGCAGATGTCCAGAGGCATGGATAGACCATGTGTAAGCTCATGGAAAGGAGCCCATGAAAATTTTCAAGCGAGGGAGTATGATGCAGGAGCATCTCAAGCGAGCCAGCGCGGAGACAACGGACAGTTGGACAAGTGCCCAGTGCAAATTTTGAAATTCTCTTGAAGTTAATGCACCAATCTTAAATGAGATAATTAAGAAGGAGCGCACTTGTAAAATGTAAAATGGACCTTGAGTGATCTGCTCTCATCCTTAGTAGGTAGAGGCATTTATAGTAGTTAATGCAGGTAGATAGAATTTAATGTGTAGATTAGACAGTTTTAGAGCACAAGAGGGAAACGGGATATAGACACCCTCATTTCGTATTGTAACATAGAGGAGAATAGAGGAGAATAGATGAAGATTATGAGCAAGAGAATACAGAGCTGAGAAGGGAGAACTGTAATTTGAAGACACCCATGTACAAAGATTTGAATTAATAAGAAAAGAACTTTGGTTCAAATTCATGGCATTGTGTCAGTTCTCTGTGTATGTATGTTAAATGTTATGCTCATGAATGTTTTACTCTTTCTGTCATGCAATTGCTTTTATGCTGTGTATGAATGATTTCTTGTTGAATTTTTGGAATCTGAGAGGAAAAGGGTAATGGAATGAGTTTCAATTGTTTCTCTATCCGAGCAAGAGTTCCTGCAAGGCGTGCAGTTGAATTGTCCGCAAGGAGTGCGTTGACAAAGGGTTCAGAGTTTTGTCCCTGAAAGCTCAGATAGAATAGTTTTTGTCCTCATTCACTCAGAAGTGCGGTTAGGCACAGGAGCCATGCAAGGAGTGTGCAGGCTGAGTAAAGTCTCAAAGTTGTGAACCTGAGCGAAGTATTGAGAGACTGCTGCTGCAGGTGTGTGCAGAGTCGAAGGAGTTCAACACTTGGAAGGTGTTTGAAAGTCTGCTGCAAGGAGTGCGAGCAGGAGGTTTTCTGAAAGACTTGAAGTTGTGAGAAAGTTCAGAAGGATTTGAACCTTCAAAGGAGTCGAAGGAAGGCAAGCGGCCAAGGTACCCTGAAAATTTGAAGGAAGGCGTAGCGACGAGGGACCGCAGGAGGACAAGTTCTGCGAAGAGAGATACCTTGTTTAGTTTGTGCAGAGGTTCTCAGAGGAAGAACGGACGGTCGAAATTCTTTGTGGAGAATTCATGAAGTCCCATGAGTCATTAGATCTCACGGAGGAGTACGGAAGTTACCGCGAGTGCTTCGAAAGGTTCTAAGCTCAGGAGGAGTAGAACCATAGATCCAAGCCATAGGAGCTGTTGGATTTACCCGTGAACTTCTATTTTGGGTTTTCGTGAGTGGAAGTCCCGTAATATTTGCAACGGGAATCGCGAAATCATGAAACGTGAAGTCCTGGAGGGACAAGGGGATTGTGTGGGCCACAGGAATCAACAAATTGGATAGGTGGTGCATTCTCGACACGAAATTCAAATCCCGTTGACCATTTCAGGTTTTCGTGGAGTGAAGTTCTGAAATCCTTGCATCAGGATTCGCAATATCGCAAAGTTCGAAGTTCCGATGGAGTGAAGTCAGTTGAAAGGTCAAAGCTTGCGAGCGCATCAGAGTTACAGAAAATCAAATTTTGGGGATCGAGGGAACGAGTTGCTTGACATCGCGACCGCCGAAATCGCGATAAGGAGAAATCTAAAATAAGGAGAGAAAGGGTCAGCGTTGACTGGTCTTCGGGTTTCGAAGATTTAGAAACAAGGCATTCGACCACTGGATTCGTGAATGTGCGAAGTCAGATCTCTCGAAGTACAAGGGGTAATTTCGTGAAGTTAACTGTGGGTGCAGATTTCCCAAAAGGGAAATAGAAGATCCATTTTCGAGAGCTCTTCGGGCCAAGGAGAGAAGAACGATCCTGCGTGCGCGGACCTTCTGACCTGCGGGTTGAAGAGGGAGCGTGGTACCATATTACAATATAAGAGGGATGGCAAGTGTGGGGGGGGTCACCTTTGAACCCAAGGGAAATAATTAAATAAACCTTTTACGGGGTTTAGGATAAGCTTCCACTAACCAAGCAAGAGCATTGGCGCTCTATTGAGGATTAAAAATACTAAGTTCAAGAGGGATCAAGAGTCTTATTGTAGTAGGAGAATCAACAATTATAATCCGCAATATGAGAAATTAGTTGAACCCCAAATATATCAATCTAGCAAGGCTCATTTATAAAATCCAGGGGGTTTCAAGGAGCTTTGAATTTATAGAATTCTATCAAGTTCTTAGAACCTTCAACAATCATGCAAATTGTATGGAAAACGAACCAATTTCACTCAAATTTGGATCAATAAGAATAAATGGGGGTACATATCTTATCCCATCTCCCATGAATGATAGAAGCATAGTTTATAGTTTAACAACAATGGAGGGATACAGTTTAATTATGGTGAAATCATGTCTAGACAAGTGGTGGCGATACCTTAAAGTGAAGGGACATGCATATAACCACCCCACCCCCTGAACTCTGGCACCTTCAACTCATACGCACACATATACAATGAAAGCTCATAAATATATCAAAATGGTTGGGAGTGATGCAGGTGGGATCATTTAGAACATTTGTTTTTCTCTATTCTTCCATAAATTCTCCATGAGTGGCATTGGACATGGTTTTAGGGGATTTTGGCTCTATCCTTTGGAAATTATTTGGTGGGTTGAGGTGTGTTCCTATAAGCTAGAGAAATAAGAAATTTTGGCTTCAATCCACTCTCAGTCTTATGATTTGGCTTTCTCTTAGTTTTGTGGCTTTCTCCAAATCTGGGTAGTGTTAATTATTTCCATCGTAGGTTATGTGAATTGGATAGTCATAAACTCAATTAATATTGAATTTTAAAGGGGTTTGTATTGGTTAAGGATGGTGAGTCATAGGCATTATGGATGTTGCTTTCTTTGTGAGTCATCAAACATGAATTTCACTTAGAGGAGAGTGAATGCCACCTTACAGACATTCAAGTAGCCCCCTCTCATTTCAACAATAAAATGGCTAGTTAGATTGATGCTCAAAATTTGAGGTGTGCAAAAATTTCAAAGATAGTGGTTTATTAGAGTAGGCAGATATAGAAGTTAGAAGCGGAGTGTAACGTGTTGTATAAATTGGTTTTAGGTCCCACTAGGATCTCTAGAGATAGAGAATGTTGAATTGGTGTACTAATTATAGGAAAACATCAAGCAAGAATCTCCTAGTGAGCATTTGTTTGATTAAGCCCGAGTTTTTTAAACATTATGTAAGGTAGTTTTTATTTTAGATAAATATGTAAGGATCTATACTAGTCAGCATTATAGTTATACTTTTAAGATAGCAATACTTGATCAAATTACAGGCAACAATTTTGAAAATTTAGGACTTCTTGAAATATTGACTTCTGATAAGATTATTTTTATTTGTATTGATGTGTTGTACAATGCAATTACAAAAATTATAAACATTTTTTTTTGTAAACTAAGAGGTTATTATATTAATATCATACAAAAAATGGTACAATAATGTCTACTTGTGGCCTTCCACCTGGGAAACTAGCCACAATAAGTCAAAAACCATATTTAGTGTTTGTTTTCAAAATAGAAAAACCTATAGCCTCCAGATGTTCTGTGTGTACTAGCTTAGACAATGCATAGGATATACTAGAAAATAACATAAAAACATGAAAACAGAGTAACATTCTAGAACTGGCATGGCAAAATACATAGTTGAAGTAGACTAGCAAGCCTGCTAAGTTAGATGCTTGCAACATCTCTTTCCAAGCTTGTTTTGTTGGCATGTGATCCTCCTCAATTAAGATTGGATTGGAGGGCATTCCCCCAATCCTAGAGTCCTAAAAAAAGTTGTTACGTTGTCATTATCACTACCCTTGGGGCCATAAGCTGTGATATCGATATCAAAGACTACTTTTAGAATCACTTCAAATTCCCTATCCATCAAATCCAACTTCTAGAGAATGCCTTGTTGGTGGAGGCCTATTTCCTCTGCTGCTTGAGAAATGAAATATTTATTAAACCATTATATCTTTATTAGCCTATATACTTTTGTGTCTCTAGCTCTAGAGAACCCACAATCATAAATCCAACCCTTGTATTCTTCTTGGTAATTATTTTCCTCTTTTGCTTTACAAAATTATCCAAGTGTGCCACTTCCTTCTTGATTTCAAGGGAAAATCTAGGGTGGAAGTGTCATTTTTCCTTCATGGCATATTTTTCACTATTGGTTATGTATTGGGAGAGGCAATGAGGATTAGAATTTATGATTGTGGGTTTCATTCTCTTACGAGACCCTCTTCTACTAGATTTTGGGTTTACCTCTATGGTTTCCTTGGCCACACTCACAAACCAATAGGGAGTGGGGTAATTGAACTGTGAAAGCGGACAATAGTTGAGTTAATGATGATGATACATGTGCACATTTGGTGGTAGGCTACTTGGGAGCAATGGAATACTATGATCATTCTCACCACACGAGGGTGGTAGTCATTGGGGAAGTTTAGAGATTGATTGGTGTTTATCCAAAACTAATTGCAAGTCTAAATGAACTGGCTAAGAAACATCTTCAAAGGCTTTAATAGCATGGAATTGTGCAATAATGTTAGAATGACCTTTTTTAGGATCTTTTCCATACAACGGGGGCTGACTATTTTTGGAAAGTCTACTTTGAGACTTTTGAGCATGTAGGAATGCCCATCCTTTTGGAAAATCATGTATAACTTTAGGAAAACCATGGTGATGGGGCCTAACATTATTAAGCATTTAATGCATAAAAAAATATCACAACCACCCATTTTGATGGAGAACATGTAATTTTTTAGGGAGTAATCACCCATTTGAAGTTTCACATTTTCACATCAGCCACCACATTTCATAGGTTCCTTGTTGGAAATCATAATTTAAAGTTGTTAACAAAATGGATATATCATTGTGTTTCTTGGGCAATGCAGTGATGAATGAAATTATGGGTGTTACCATTGTCGATTAAGATGATGACCATTTTATGATTTATATAGTATATCGACCTTAACATTTGAGGATATGAAATATCATTCAAGGCATGAAGAGAGATTTGGGGTTCTTCACTTGGTTGATTAGGAAGAGGAAATTCCTCGTGGGGAGGGTAATGTCCTCCCAAGTCCCTCCATCAAATTCATCATCATAAATGTTCTCAAAGATGGCCATAGACAATTTATGTTCCTTACATTGTTTCCCAAGAGAATAGTTTTCATCACAGTTGTAGTAGAGGCCATTGAGTTGGCATTCCTCCATTTTGGCTCGTGTCAACTTGTGGACCTTAAGGGGTGGAGCAATCCATTTAGGAGCCACCGCAATCAAATTTGGTCATGGACCCAAGTTAGGGTGTTTGCATTGGGCATAGGATACAACTTGTGCACAAAAAAGTGAGTTGAGTGGCCTCCACCTTGGTGTAGCAGGGTGGTTCATCTCCACTTGGGATTCAATTTCCTCCTTAAGACCATTGATAAATCATTGCTTAAAAAATCATCAATTAAATCATTGCTTAAACCTCATAGCATTACAATATTATGATTCCCTAAGTGACTCATGATTCAGATGCAACCTTATATAATCAACAGTTCAGATATTTAGGGTTGAGTTCCATCATTCCAAAATTGCCCCCATACGCCCAAAACTTAAACCTCTAACCATAAATATCGGTATGTGTCGAGGGGTGATGTTGGAAAGAGATTTCAGAAAATAAGGCAAGAGATCAAAGCTTCATTAGGGCTGAAATTTCTAGCATCAACCATTACTAGCATGAAAATTACCGATTTTGGAGGCATTGCTTGTGTCCTCTATCGCTAGTTGGGTCTCCTCTTTCACTCGCACTGTGGACTAGCTCGGGTATCCTCTAGTGTATCCACTATTTCTAGGTTCGTATCCTCTTACGATTGCACTATGGGTAGCTAGGGTATATCCCACGGCTCTGTCGCTCGACAGTTAGGCTAGGTGCGGGTTTTGTTTTGTTATTTCAATGTTTTGTCTCCTCTTTCGCTCGCACTGTGGACTACCAATTCAAAATCCCTCACCCCCCAAAAATAGATTGATGAGAGAGAGATCGACAAGGCCTTTAATACGATCAAGCCTGCCAAATGCAAGCCCGCCAAATGAGATTAGGCCCACTGGAAGAGATTGAGAGAGACCGCCAATACACCGACAGAGACAGCTCGGCTATCCTCTAGTGTATCCACTATTGCTAGGGTTGTCTCCTCTTACGATCGCACTGTGGGTAGCTAGGGTATATCCCACGGCTCTGTCACTCGGCTCTGTCGCTTGCATGAGTTAGGCTAGGGGCAGGTTTTGTTATTTCATAATTTCGTTTTGTTATTTCAATGTTTCGTTTTGTTATTTCAAAATTGCGTTTTGTTATTTCATATTTTTTTTGTTTTGTTATTTCATATTTTTTTGTTTTGTTATTAAACAATATTATATATATATTATATTAATTATAACAAAATATAATATAAATATATAAATTATAAATATAAATATAATTAATATAAATTAAAATTAATATAAATTATATGTAGGTTGGGGTTTAGGAATTATATGGGTTATATGGGTTATGGATTATTGTTGAGGTTAAGGATTGGATGGTTTAGAGGTTATAAGGGATGATGGTTAGGGTTCATAAGGGATTTATATAAGTGTTATAGGTTAGGAGTGATACAAGTTAAATTTTTAAGGTATTAGGAGTTATAACATAAGATTTATATGGGTTATTTGTCAAGGGTTATAGGGGTTGGGTATAACTAGGGGTTATGAGGGTCAAGGGTTTGGTGTTATATGTTATAGGTTAGATTTTCTAAGGGATATATGGCTTGGGTATTGTAGTTATTAGTTGTTTTAGGGTAAGTGGCTATAATGGTTAGGAATTATACATGTTAA
>ML800583.1:135353-157659 GCA_009831015.1 Picea engelmannii
AAAATTTTGCCAATCCATAGTAGCTTTTTGCATATATGCCAATGGGTAAAATTGTTTTTTAATTGCAACAATAAAATCATTTCAAGAGGTTAAAATTTTACCATGTTTCTTCATGTCCTCTTGAGTCTTGGCTTCCCACCAAAAGAGTGCTGCACTATCCAATATTAAATAATCAAGTTGAATCTTAGTTTCATCATCTTGAATTTTTTGTATCCTACAATACACCTCAATCTGACGAATCCAATTATCTAATTTCTCAGCATTTACCTCCCCATTGTACATTGCCAATTCAAATTTAATATCAATCTTTAACAAAGGAATTTGTGGAGGATTTTTACCATGTCCTTTTGGAGAATTTGGAAGAGGTCTTGAACTGGTAGAAGAAGAGGAAGATGGAGGTGAGGGTGGTGGAGAAGCACCATTCCCTCCATTTCCATTTGGAGTTTTATCACCACTGTCTCCCTTGTTCTTTGAAGGGTTGGAGCCTTCACTGTACAACCTTGTATTCCTTTCCTCCATCAATATTTTCATCATTTCTCTCATTTCCATGAAAGCCTTTCTGAGATCTTCATCTTCTGTAGGAATATGTTCATGTCTCTCTTCATGAGCCATACTTGGTGAATGCCTCCTTGAAGCTTGAGGTGATGATATAATATTTCTTCTTGAAGGATGAGAACTTGGCTCTAAAAGTTGACCTTCTCCTCTTGTGAGTTTCAACCTTGTGAGCATCATAAAACAAAACACTTGCAAATAATCAAGCCTTCAAAAACCTAAGCTCTGATACCAACTTGATATGAAAATGATAAAGACTTGTATTCTTGAAAATATTTGCAAGTTTTAATTCAAGTGTTCTTATGCAAATGGATCAATTTTGCAAACACAACTTTTATAGAAATTACACATTCAAGATGCATATAATCAGTAGCAAATAACAGTGAACAGAAAACACATAACACAACAAATGATAAAGGAGTTCACCCCTCTCTTGGGCTACATCTCCTGGTCCAACTTCCAATGAATCTTTTGTATTATTTGCTCAAAGTGATAAAATATGTGTTTTACAATGCTCATAATTCCAAATAGATGGCTCTAATGGCTTCAGAACGTCCAAAAACCCCTAGCTAGGCTTTTTCGGCACCTCGTTTGGCCAAAAATTGAAGAAGATAGGCTTCCTGCAAGTTCCCCTTCAAACTTGTTGTCTCTGGATCACCAAAATGCACCTCTGTCTCCTCAACCTAGCCCCGATGCACATATTTGTGTTTAAACCTATCACTAGGCGCAACTGCAAAACGATGCGAACTGTAGGACGGTTAGGGCACGCCTAGCCCCTAACCGACAAAACCGTGGGCATATGGGTCCATGTGACCGCGCGCTCATACAAAAAGGGTCCAAGGGTTTTAAAACATATGGTAATGGTCGAAATGCGCACTTCGGTGGTTACATAACATATATATATATATATATATATATATATATATATATATATATATGGCCGGGGGCCGGGGCTTAGCCCCGGCCTGAACCACGCCCCCATTTCAAAACTATTGCAATTCAAATAAATTTTTTAACATATATATATTAAGAACCATAGGTGGGCACACCAGTTGAGTGGCCCTTCCCAAAGCTCTTCCCCTTGCCTGGAGGTCGCGGGGTCGAGTCCTACCGATTACATAATTTTTAAACCACTGTCTAGGTGACACGTTGTGGCCATTGATTGGGCCACGTGTCACCATTTCATTTGCCACAAACATGCCACGTGTTGGACACCAATTCATCCACACAACTACCAACCAACACCTGCCACGTGTCATATGGCCTTGCCACATGTTGTACGGCCCTACCACGTCAGCATCTGTATGTACTGTACAGTCAGCACACATTTTTTTTGCTTATTTGACGATTTGAACAGAATGCGATATCTCTCGCATCCGACGTCCGTTTGAACCCAAACGAGTTGCGTTGAGTTCGTGACGACAAGGCCTACACACCTGTTCGATTTGAATCGATTCCGAGAACTTTGAATTTTGAGCAAAATTTGATCCCCTGGATCAACCACACCCCCACAGGAGTGAACACCATGGAGAAGAGGGAGGCCTATGAAAGACATGGGAAAAAGGGAGGAAGACTACCCCCAAGCTGAGCTGAGTATACAGCCCATTGCTGAGGGGTCTACGATGCTTACGCATCGGTCGGGGCTTGTGGGGACTGCTAGTAAAGGAAGCGAGGAATGAAAGGGGAGGGAAAAAGAATTGGGTTCTCCTGTTAAAAGTTCCATCCAGTAGTTAGAGCAGGCCCAACTTGCTATAGCTGAAATCTACCAAGAAAATAGAGAGTTGTGGAGCCAGTTGGCAGCGAAGAACCAGGAGGTATCGGCGTCAAAGGGTCATGGAGGAAGCACAGTTTGGCTCTAGAGACAGCTTCGAGAATCTCAAGACACAATTGTGCAATTGCGTGAGGTGTAGAGGATGACATCGAAAGAGGGAAAGGAAACGTTACAGGATGTGAGAAGTAGTCCGCGAGAAGGTGTGCGCGTAGGAGATGCATAATGGGCGAGCCTTTGCTTTGCGTTCCCCGAAGTGACACTTACTATTTATTCTCTTTTGTAGTAAGGATTTTGTACTCTCACTGTGGTCGGTCCTGTTAGTAAAGATGTCGACAATATCTATTTGTATGTAGCCCAAGTTTTGCGGGAAATTTTCTAATTATATGAAAAATCGAAGCTTCTTGAATGTATCCTGTTTCCTTTTGAATGTAAATTAACTACGTTCTTTTATCTGAGTTTTTGTGCAACTTATATGATTTAATAATTGTTATTTTTTTTGCAATGTGAATTTGTTGATATGTTCCCTCTAAAAATTCTGATATTGATTGATGTTGACGTGGCTTATCAACCTGGGGTTACTTAAAATATTTGAACATATGACTTAGCATTCAGATGGTGGGTAAGGATTTCACTGAGGGGATCTACTTACGTCGAAAGCACTAAAAATATATTGTGACCACCTATACTTGGGTGGCATCCGGGATCGACAATTCAAAATATAAATTTAATGTGTATTTTATTTTGTAACTCCGCGACACCGAAATCGTGTTGGGTGTTGGCAATCGGCGATACCGGTTTTCCCTTTGCGCAACACTTACCTTTTTCGTTTTCCTGCCAAAGCCGAATGGATCGGTCTTCGGCGATACCTCTGCCAAAGTTAAATCGTAAAAGAAAGACTTCCATTTGTCAACGTCGATGAAGATCGGTGTTCAGCTATTTGAAACTTCTCAAACGATTTTCATCACCTTTAACATTTACCGATGCCGAAATCCTAAGCGCATCAGGGAAAGCTTTAGTGTGATGATTCCTTAAGTAGATCGTTAAGGACCCTTTAACGATTAACATGATTCTTTGTTGTATGTTCAGGTAGGATTTAGAGAATTCAAACATGAACATAGAAATAAGCGCAAGTATCAGTTTCATAATCAAGGCAAAACAGACAGTGTAAAGGATCAAGTGGTACCCAAAAGTAAAAAATGAACATAGACTTTTAGGGTGTGTTGAGTGATCAACAGAAACCAGTCTCTACTTTCTTGGGTCGGGTCAAGTGGTCAATAGAGGTCGTGTCACCAAGTGCAACAGTTATTATCAGTTCATCATGAAGGCCAAGGGAATGAAAAATCGTGATGTTTGTATTATACATGCCCAGAAAACCTTATCACCTGCATTCTACACGTGGGGATTTTCCATGGACAACCTGCAATTCGACTTAAAAAATCTCGTCACCATAAATTCACTACCTTCCAGCATGATTTCCTCTCTTGGTCATTTCGTTATAAATCTCATATGCTCGACGTTCCCTCCAGTCATAGAACCAGGCCTAAACTCTTTTCGCAGTTTCCCCTTGCCAATCCAGTTGGTTCAGAACAGCTCCCCCTATGCATTTATTCAATACATTGCGTGCAGAGTATACCTTGGTCATGCCATGGCGACTTCTCAGAGTGGAGGAAAATGCACGCAGAGTGGCAAAACTGTGAGGTACGAACCCCAAAGAAACTGGAATTCTTTCTCACCCATGGCAACCATTCTCAAAGACATGGAAGGAACCATTCTTTCACCTACAGAAAGGGCTATATCAAGTCGCGAAATAGCCGAAGAAAATAAATTCATACGGGAAAGGGAGACAACAAGATCCCCCTCCTCCCAACAACAACTTCCTCAGAGCAGGGGCAGGCTGAGAAAGAAAGAGGATATCATGAAGGCTCAAATTGTAGAAGAACTGCACATTGGATTGATAGCTGACGAACTACTCAGACACGCCATCTAGCTAGAACCTGTCAGGAAATCGGGTCATGAAGGCGGGAACAGAGAAAGGAAATCGTACGTCGTGGGATCAAATGAGGAAGTGCCATCTCAATAGCTGAAACAAGAAAAGTTGGCTATTTCAGAGCTCTATCAGGAGAACAGGGAATTAAGGTGACAGCTAGCGACAAAGACTGCGGAAGCATCAACTGCACAGAGTTACTGAGGGAATGTGGCATCACTGAAAATGAAGCTTAGAGAGGCGTAGAACATTATTGTCCAACTGCAAGAGGTGCAAAGGTTGGCAGAAGAAAGGCACATGGAGCATCCTAGAGAATGTGAAGCAACAGAAAAGGAAATATGTGTAGCTCTTGCCAGCGCACAAAAAGAGAGAGTTTAGCAGGTGAAATTTTCTTCACGACAAATTTGAGTGATACATGTCCTCTAAATTACCCTACCATTTTGATAGCGGTCACGAGAATCGAATAGTTGTTTACTGCGCACAGTTCTCCAGTAAATGGGCGCATAACAGAAGACGAAGCCAATATTACAAACAAGATTTTTTTAACAGACACCTATTCACTAGGATACCCGATCAAGAGTTACAGTGACACATCTTTCCCCAAATTAGGTTCTGACCGACGATCAGAACCCGTGGTGAACCTGAAGACAGCCGTTAGTGGATAGACGTGATTATTGCCTATTTTTGGATAGTACCATGCGAAGAGTCTCTGGCGCATGTGGCGCATTTTTTCTAGTTTAGGGTTAACAGTTAGAAAGTAGGGTAGCCCAAGTGGTGCCCTTGTTTATATATTTCATCTTTTCGATGTAAGCTAGGTTGGTTGGAAAATTGGGTAGACGATAGCTATTGTATGTAATTTGATTTTTGACCAGAATTTAATGCAAAGGTCCTGTGATTTGATGAAAATATTCTAGTAGTAATAGTTGGATGTATTGCGCTTTCTCTCTTTGCGTATGTGTTTTTCCTGTTATATTTATTTCATATCTTTTTTTGTCTATTTCAGAACGAATTATCGAAATTGCGGATTCGCTATACAACGCCCCTTGTTCATGCCACTTAGACAAAACATTTTCCTCTCAAGCTAACTCTGAATTCGTCCACAACGGCGCTCGTGAGTAACTTCCTGTAATTTCTCCCACCACACATTACGGGTTTACACTGAAGGATGTTGCTCGCCTAGCCTTATCCTCTCGAATCCAGTCATTGATTCATTTGTCTCGTCTCTTCCTCAGATCGAACCCATAGCCCAAGTCTTTCTCTTCTGTGCCAATATAACCAGAACCCATTTTATCATAGGTGTTAAAACTAGCCATTGTTTCCAAAGTCATATCCTTCGCCGATACCGCGCCATTTCTGAGAGAGCCCTCTCCAGATCTGAAAGGTTAGTTTTCGGTCTCAAAGTTGGTTGAAAAAGTTACCTTCGTCATCTGTTTATCAGTCAAACAGATTTATGGAGTGCTAACAACACCCATCACAATACTTAAGCATGTTTGATGTCCCCGCATAATACTTAAGGAGGGTTTGATTATTGAATTACCAAGTCAAGTTGATGTCGCAAAAGCTTCAATTCACCCACCACAAATATCATGCACTGACCGCGCATAGTGAGCAGTGAATTGGGCCAACATTGATATTTCTTCAATATGTGTTTGTATGCATCGAAATGTGACATGGTTAGACTAGACACATGCCTTGACGGTATGGGAGGGTTTCAAGACTCAAGGATGTATGATGTCCCCACATAATCTTTCAGATCATCCACATTTGCATCAACATTCATCATGATGCACCTCTCATTGTCATCATTCATCATTCCCTTCTATAGAATCGATGTGGGAACTTATATCTTGAAATTTGACATGGAACTTCCAATACACCCATCACAAATTTCTTCCACCAAACCCGCATAATACTTAAGGATATCATAAAACCCATCACGATACTTAAGGATGTTTTATGTCCCTGCATTATACTTAAGGAGGGTTTGATTATTGAATTACCAAGTCGATTTGATGTCGCAGAAGCTTCAATTCACCCACCACAAATGTCATGCATTGACCCCGCATAGTGAGCAGTGAATGGGGCCAACATTGAAATTTCTTCAATATGTGTCTGTATGCATCGAAATTCGACATGGTTAGACTAGACACATGCCTTGACAGTATGGGAGGGTTTCAAGACTCAAGGATGCATGATGTCCCCACATAATATTTGAGATCGTCCACATTTGCATCAATGTTCATTATGTTTCACCTCTCATTGTCATCATTCATCATTCCCTTATATAGAATCGATGTCGGAACTATCTTGAAATTTGACATGGAACTTCCAATACACCCATCAAAAATTTCTTCCACCGAACCCACATAATACTTAAGGATATCTAACACCCATCACGATACTTAAGGATGTTTGATGTGCCCGCATAATACTTAAGGAGGGTTTTATTATTGAATTACCAAGTTGAGTTGATGTCGTAGAAGCTTCAATTCACCCACCACAAATGTCATGCATCGGCCTCGCATAGTGAGCATTGAATGGGGCCAACATTGAAATTTATTCAATATGTTCCTGTATGCATTGAAATTTGACATGGTTAGACTAGACACATGCCTTGGCGGTATGGGAGGGTTTCAAGACTCAATATGTATGGTGTCCCCACATAATCTTTGAGATCGTCCATGAATTGATGATGTAAGAAAGTGGGTGTGTGAGTGAAATTTAAGTCTAGAAACCATACCATATCGTTAAGGCATGTGAATAGTCTATCCATGTCAAATTTTAGTGCATACAGAAACTATTTGAACAAATTTCAACGTTGGCCCCATTCACAAATCATTGTTGTCGGTGTCTAGTCCTAGTACAATTTTTGTTCCTTGTTCCTTGTTCTTTGTTCCTCATTCCTCGTTCCTTTTTCCTCATTCCTTGACCATGGTGTAGTCCCCAAGATCCATTATTTTTGTAAAAAACATACTAATGGCATAAAATGTCCCACACAAAGACCAAATTAATATCCTCTACATAAGTCTTTTGTCTTTTTTCATGGACTATGTAACGAATCTCAATTCTAAGAAGATTCAAATAGGACCTAAGAACCTTAAGTTCTTTCCTTAACCATGGGTGACATAACACTATAATTCAATAGTCAAATTGTTACATTTCATTGTCATGCATCATATGTATTGAGGGCTTGAGCCACCACAAAGGAAACATACAAAGAATATTTGTATTATTTGTATTGAGGGAATAAAGATTGTTCTTATAGACTACACTACATTTCACCATAATATAATCCCTACACTCCTTGCAAACCATGTAACACCATTCAAATTAGACACAATATTCTTGCGACGAATTAGCTATACTATCGACGAATTTTTTACGTCGATAGTATAGCTAATTCATCACAAGATTATTTACATTTGTCTCTCTTATGACGATATCAAACGATGCTTGGATTCATTTCATATTTGTTTTATCAACTTGAAATTAAAATTTGATACTTTGCAATCTAGTTGGACCTTGAGTCAAATACAAATATGAAATTTGGAATCATTAACATATCTACTAGAACATATGAAAAATAGGGTTTGTGGTTTACATGATGACATGATGACATGATGATGGGAGAAAGAGTGTGTGTGTGTGTGAAATTTGAGTCCATAAACCCTCCCATATCGTTAAGGCATGTGAATAGTCTATCAATGTCAAATTTCAATGCATACAGATACAGTTTGAAAAAATTTCAACGTTGGCCCCATTCACATGTCACTGTTGCCCACCTATAGTATTTTTATGGTGTTGATTAAGAAATCAACAAAAAAGAGGGATTTTCCATCACAAATATGAAACATATACATTTTATATACATTAATGTAGAACCTGAAAGAAAAATGAATAAATACTGATGAAAACTTAAAAATTGTGTCAACCAAATTGTGTACTTTGAAAGAAAATTAGGGTTTATGGTTTACATGATGAATTGATGATGGAAGAAAGTGGGTGTGTGAGTGAAATTTGAGTTCATAAACCATCCCATATCATTAAGGCATGATAATATTCTATCCATGTCAAATTTCAGTGCATACAGAAACTGTTTGAAAAAATTTCAAAGTTGGCCCCATTCACAGGTCACGGTTGTCGGTGTCTAGTCATAGTACAATTTTCGTTCCTTGTTCCTTGTAAAATGCGTTCGACATTACACACATCCCAGCATATAGTACTGCAAGGGAGTATTTTTATGGTGTTGATTAAGCAATCAGTGAAAAAAGAGGGATTTTTCATCAGTACAACTATGACACAAATACATTGTATATACATTAATGTAGAACCTAAAAGAAAAATGAAGAAAGATTGATGCAAAATTAAAACTTGCGTCAACCAAAACGTGTACTTTGAAAGAAAATTAGGGTTTCAAAAAAAAATCTATAGAAATGACAAACATGTTCATTGAAACTTTGTTGATGCAATACTATGACAACAATATTGATGAAATCTTATACGATCATGATGGTATAAAAATGAAAGAGCTTCTCTTGGTTTCAAGAATAATTTATCCTCTATTGAACAAGGCCAACCATGTGAAGGTGGAAGCTCATATGGCCCCTCTGCTCCCCCTCACATCACTCTCAATTGATCCCCAAAACCCAATCTATAAAATAGAAAATAATCGAAAGCAACGTCCTATTAAGATTCATGCATAGAAACTACAAAAACAAAAATTAATGAAGGTACATGAAATTATGTGTTTCTAAATGATATTTTTAGTCTACCACGTACTTTAGTATATTGGCAACTATTTTTAGGTTTCACATAATAATTAAACAACATGTAACATAGGATATAAAAATGTCGCATAAAACTTAAAAACATGTAATTAGCCCATGCAATTATAAGTAAATTATTTTAAGAAAATAATTCATACAAATTAAAATATTATATAGTCAAGTACCTAATCCAACCCCAACATATGTGTAATCATCCTTATTTTGTATATTGATCTTCTTCATCGAACTCGACATATGTATCATCATCCAGTTCAGAAACGATGTTGAAAGAATTGATGATATCATCATCGTCATCAATGTCATTTTCGAGCATATTTTCATCGACATCATCATCAAGAATTGCAATATTGTCTCCTACGCCTGGATCATGATCTTCTTCGTCTTCTTCATCTGTCGACCCTCCATGATCTTCCAGCTCTGTCTGATCTATCGAATCATCTTCTTGATCTTCAATATCATCTTCTTCCTATAAATGAGTATACTTAATTGGCCTTCCTCTTGGATCATATCTAACAACAAATGACCAATCCCTTTCACCTGGAACATTTGAGTAAAAGACCTGTTCACATTGTCTTGGAAAAACATAGTGATCGTGTCCTCTTTCAAGCACCGTTTTTTTAATCATTGGAAATTCGTTGGCATGTTGAATAACAATTATTTCCTCATCACGTTCATTCATTCATAACCTATACCATTTGACATCGAACAGAACTAATTTGAAGGAATTAAATTCACACTCAAGTATATTGTTTAAATACCCATAGTATCTATTTTCAGATTCTCGAGGATGTATGTCACTCCTAGAGGAAACATTAGTGACCTGGAATAGTGCAGTTATCCCACTATCAGAAGTTTTCCTGGTTTCATCCAATTGTTTGATGTGAAATTTACGACCATTGCACCACATAGCCTTGTGGTGTTTCAACTGCAATATGTCAGATATGTAAGAGATGCATTGTCAATTAATAAATTAACATATATTTATATAACTTTGAAAGTATCTAAAAAATACAGTACACATGTAGTCACATTAATATAATATAAATTAACTGAATAAAATGGGTGAATTTTCTTACCTGTTCATCTTTCAAACCATATGCTAAATCATCTTCCCTCTGCATAACATTGGTATATCCATTACGATGAGCTTCTCTAACCAATTCAGACAGTCATTGCCATGATAGCCTACCTCCATTATGTTGTTTACATCTTTCAATCCATACATTCATCCAGTCAAGATTATTTGCAATGTATAAATGCAGTGCATCCCACTCTTGAGAAACCGAATCAAAAAATAATAATTCACCAATATTAAATATTAGTTATAACGTCCAATATGCATGTAATTATAAATATTAATAATTTATGGAATAAATTATATTAATATATTAATGAGTATGATCATATACACAAAAAATGAAACTTTATATGTATTATTAATATAAATTTTCACAATTATTAATATATTACCTCTCATATTTTTCATTCTACCTTGCCCCAACAGATGCTCTTGATATTCAATTTTTTTGATTGAGTTCACATCCCAAATGCGATCCACTGCATGAATAGTTGGCGGTGCTAATTTAGGAAGATACTAACTAATATACACCATGGATTGATATACCACATATCCCTCCACCATAGAACCCTCAGGATGTGCTCTTTGTCTAACCAACACCTTCAATGATTTGAAGTGCCTCTCCACCATCCACATTGACCTTGTGTGAACAGGTCCACAAATTTCAATCTCCTCAACTTGGTGTATGAGCTAGTGTTCTTGTGCATTGAAAAATGTTGGAGGTATATACTTTTGCATTTCACACATTAGACGAGGAATTTCTCTCTTCCAATACTTTATATCATCTTCATGGATTTCTTTCAATGACAACCATCTACATGAGATCATGACACAAGAAAATAACATGTTTCAACATAACATAATATAATATATTACATTACAAGTAAAACACGTGTCATTAAGTACAACATTAATTTGAAAGAACATTTTTCATATAAATCACAACTACTTACCTCATGTATTTTCCAAGATCATATACAACTTGTTTGGCATTGTTGTCAAAGTCGTTTGGGAGAGATAGTGGTAGAACATACTGTAACAAAAAATGGATCGTTATTTGTTTCGACCAAAGTAGACAAGAAAAAATAAAAATAAATAAAAGATGTATAAGGCCAATATATATAAATATGTATACCAAAATTATTACCTTAATGAAGGTATGCCAAACATGTGTTTTTACCCCACCAATTTCACCTTTCTTCGTTAAGATATTATTCATGTTTGAAGCAAAACCCGTGGGAAATTTAATTATTTGAATGACCTCTTTTACATCATTGCTTTGTTGCTCTGTTAATAACCATGGAATGTTATTTCGGTCTAGTACTCCATCTGATCTATTTGAATATCGGATCACACTTCGCATTGCATGATTGGCTTCCTGAATGTTAGTACAAATTTTGACAATTTTTTCTTTGTCCCTCCTACCATCTATAATTCGCCATAATGTTTCAGTCACATTCTTCTTGATATGCATTGTATCAAACAAACGAGCTATTTTTAGCTCCTCATTGTAGGGAAACCTCGTGGAAGCCCATTATTAATACCTTAATGATGATTGCGGCCTTCATGAAGCATAAAAGAAATAAATAAAAAAATTATCAAATACAGTAAAATAAATTCAGTGATTAAAATAAACATTCAAAACATTACATGATCTACGATACATTATGAAATTGAGTACCTTGAAGATTTCTATTATATTCCAACCTCCATAGGTGAGGTGTCATTCTTCGTGGTTTTAAACCAGTCTCTTCTTTCCCATTGAAAATATGTTTTTCAGTAGTATGATACATGCGGTTCTTAGGAAGAAGGTTCCTATACTCATCAAACACCACCTTTCCTAAAAATTTTGAATGATGATACTTCATCTTAGGGCCACAAACTGGACATGCAAATTTACCCTTTGTTTGAAGACCTGCAACAAATGGATTAATGTCAATTATACGATGAGATTATTTAAAAATTTAACATGCACCATGATAAAATTAAAAAATTATATAGTATTAAAGAGAAATATTAGAAAGCTACATACCACAAAAATGTGTTAGTCCAAGGGCATCATGAATTGTCCATAAAATTATTCCATGGAATTTAAATTTCTTCTCCCCGATTGGTTTACATATGTCATACATTGTGATGTCAGCCCATAACTTTAGTAGCTCGTCGATAAGAGGCTCGATATATACATTCATATATTTAACCTGGTAATACCTAATTGTTTGAAATTACACATAATTACTATAGGAATGATATCATGTAATATATATAAGTAAATAAATAAGCAAAATATATTATGCAAAAATTGAAATAAATGAAAATGTTACATTCAAAAAATTAATGTAAACAAATACCTGGTACAATCATTGTCAACATTATGTGCTCCCTCTTTATTAACATCCAAGGAGGAATGTTATTGTTGATAACAAAAATAGGCCACACTGAGTAAATAGAACTAATCTCTCTGAATGGATTAACACCGTCAGTTGCCAATGAAAGCCTAACATTACGAGGTTCATCTTTGAAATCTGCCCATTTTTCCTCAATTTCCCTAAATGCATAACCATCAGTAGGCATTCGAAGAACACCATCTCCACTTATGTTACATGCATGGTAATCCATGAATTTTGTTATGCTTTCACACCTGAACAATCACTGTAAACATGGAATTATGGGAATATGACGAAGAACCTTTTGAGGCACCCTTTTTGTTACTTGATCGGTTTGATATCTACTAATAAGACATTGCGGACATTCTGTTTTCGAAGCATGTTTTCCATAATATATAATATATTCATTAGGACATGAATCTATAGTTTGATAATCCATTCCAATGTCTTTCATAATGGCATGCAAACCTCGATATGTGAGAGGTAAAATATTTGACGATGGTAACAAAAATTCACCTAACAATCTACAACATAACAAATAACTAGTTAATGTAAGAATATTTTACATTCTTATTTTACACATTAATTAACACTAAATACAAATAGAAAAAAATCAACATTTATGTATAATATGAGATGAAACATATTACATACCTTAGGATCTGTGTCATACAAGTGTTCGACAAATTATTCATAACCTTTAAGTTCACTAGCAACAATTTAGAGGAGAGAAGATTTTCTCTTGATCCTTCATAAAGTCGTTTATTTGCCTTTTCTAATAGAGGTTCATCATAAATACCAGCATTGTCCCCATCCTCATGCAACTTCGAAAACAAATCTTGGATCATTTGATTTGTCCCGTCATCTTCTTCCATGGGATCATTAACTTGATTTGTCCCATCATATTCTTCCATGAGATCCTCATTTGCTTGGTCGTGATGTTCCTCAGCATGTACAACATCATTTCTACTAATACTTGGTGCAAGATTCTGTGAAAAGTTAGAGGGAAACTCTAACTTTACAATTACAAACAATCATGAAAAATTAGTGCATACTATAGAAAACATTCAAACAATATATATACATATATATAATTTTATATAAATTTGACAAAATAAAAACAGATAATGAATATAAGCTAATTACCATGGGATGATATCCATTCGATCTACCATCAATGTGCCCATATTTCCTACAATTTTTTGTAGTTGTTGCTATTAAAATTCTTATGGGACATATGAGGCAACATTTTTTGCAAGGGAAATAACATCTACCATCACCCTTTTCACCTGCTTTACTTTTTTCTCCACCTCTAATGATATTCTGTGACATTCTTCCGCACAACTTCCATACAAAAATACCCTTTCGGAACTGTCATTGTTATAGCAAGATTGTCGCAACATCTTTAAATCGTCAAATATTTATAGTTCAATTTAGGTCATGGTCGTCGCAATTGCGACGACCGTGACCTAAATATTTCTTCTTTTTTACCTATTTATTTGTTATATTTAGATCACTTTGTCAAAGATGGGAATAGTCAATTCGTCACTCTTGCGACGAACATTGACTATATCAATTTAGCCTTTGTCAAAATGTATAACGGTCAATATGGATAGTATCAAAAAGTGCAACGGTCAATAGTGAGTGTCTCTCTTGCGATGAAAACACAAGTTTGTCGAAATAGAGACAATATTCCACCATCTTGATGATCGTCGCAAAATAGACAAAAGTTTGGTTCTGTCGATAGAGCGACGAATACGGGGTGGATTTAGATCAAAATTGAAAAATTGAAATTTTTCTCTTGAATTTTGCGACAAAAGAGTACTTTCATCGCAAGTAGTCATCGCAATTTTTTCAATATGTAGTAGTGTTATTTTAAGACCATTTATTTATTATTTATTATTTTAATTGAAAGTATAGGGCATTACAAGGTGATCAATTTGTTTGAGATGTTAGTATGAGGTTGTTTATAGGGCTTAACCATTGTTGAGCTCACTAAAAAGGGTTATCATGTCTCGAGGACAAGGGAGTATCAAGTGCTATAGCTCTTTGATATACATGTAGGGTCCAACAATATTAATTGGCCCAATATCTCAAGGCACTAACTAAGGAGGCTCAACCATGCCCTTAGCCGCACTACTCGATTATCCAAGTACTAGAGAGTGATCTCCCCGAGAGATGTTCTCGGTGTAATATAGCAACAAGACGATCGATTAGTTTATCTAAATTTGGTTCCAAGTATACCTAAGGGACTTCCTATATACTCTAGGGTACGTGGAAGTGACATTTTTTATACATGTATTGTTTGATGCAGTACTACTTGAAGGAGTACCAACATGTGTTACAAGGGTTTCCAACAATGTGATTCCAATTGTATTTCCTGTGTGTATTCTTCCTCAATTGCAAATTTACCCACTAAACGATAGATCACCATGTTATTTAAATATTCTAGAACACATTACTAAAAACAATTAAGATCTTGTTGACCCAAGAAAGAGCTTTGAAATCACTGGAAAATAACTCACTTTCCAATGTAGGGTTTGAGGTTGAAAAGGTAAAATGATCATAATTTCTACTATACTTCTCGGATTGGATATTATGACACCAATTATGAAATTCCATGGCTTCTAGGGATCTACTATCACTAGTTTGACTAAAATATATGCACTCTATCAAAAGATATATGATCTGCAAAATTTGCAGTGGTCACCAAAAAACCCTAAAAACCATTGATTCTAAATCAATGATAACTCCACTTCTCATATTCTATTTTGAACTATTTTTTTTTTAACTTAGGTATTTTTCAAGAGGAATTTAGATATGTGGTTGGTTTCTTCAAATTTTGCATAGAAAGTTTCAAAAATTGATTTCAATGTTGTCATCCTCTTTTTTTCGTTAAAATTTGCAAAAAGAGAAAATCAATTCTCCCTTTTTTGGTCCAAGAAAGATCTCTTAACCCACATGTAATGTACTTAACCCCAAAACGTCAGAGAAATCACATAAAATGTAGTGAAAAACAAAGGAACACAAGAGAAAATAGATAAACGTTGAAAACGATCTCTTGATAGCAAAAAATAGAGAGCTATGTTCACTTGACTCTTCAAGGAAGCAAGTTCTTAGAGTAAAGCTCCAAATATAATTGTATTTTTTTACAAAACATTACATAACCTTCTACTCAATATATAGCTATAAATAGATAACCTTAACTACCTATAGGCCCACTTATAATGAGGGCTTACTAACTAATTTGGGTCTTATTAATAATGAAGACCCTGTTTACAATGAATGACTATTAACAAACTATTTAGTGGGCCTTATTCAGGGAAGGTGGCCTCATACATAAATAAAGTATCCTAAGTAAGGGGGTTAGGGTAGGACCCTAACACCAATTAAGGGCCTTCTTCAACCTACACACATGGTTATCTCATCCACGCACCTAAAAACCTCTTAATTAATTAACATATACTTCTTCTTCCATGAAACCATTCAAAAATGCAATCTTTACATATATTTGGTATAAAGTCCAAAACCGATCTGAAATGGATATACACAAAAACAATTGGCTAGCAACACAGACTCTGTGATGATTGACACCATCAAGGCTTGAGGATATGGATGAGGAAGGATATAGGGTTGTCTACATGAAGGGACCCATGCCATCACAATTGATGTACACCCCTGCATTAAATTAAAACATAAGGAAAACATATGAGATGTAAAGTTACAAGGAAAAATATATTTACTAAAAAAGTATCATGTATTTGAAAAATAGAAAAAAAACATGATATTTCTTATCCAATGTACTGAAACAAAAAAAGACAAGGGAGGAGAAATGAGCTTGGATAAGCTAAAGGTTTGGCGACACTTGACCTTACAACGATACCCCAACTGAGCCATCCTCCTATATACCATTTCTCCACAAAGGAATAGGGATTATTTGGCTGAGAGTGAAGGGAATGTTTCCCAGACTTCCATGAGGACCATGAGGATGAACCAAAGAGTCTATAACTTTCTTATTGCTGCATAATAAATAACCTAGCCAAAGCTAATTGAATGTTGGTTTTCACATTTGGGTTTCCAGGGTAAACAATGACTCATATGTGATATTTTTTTTCTGTGTATTTGTGATTTATTGTGTTATTTTTCTTACTACATTGTTTAGAAATTCCTCTCTATGTGTTTTAATGGATTCCATTGGGCACTGAGACTATATGGAGGGTACATTATGTTGATATTATGGTAGTTGCAGGAGATATTAACCTCCACATGTAACCTTTGACGAGACTAGAATATTCTGGGAAGCAAGAGAAACCCTAAAGCTTTGGATAATAACCCTAGAAGACAAGTTGGCTTAATAGAATAATCTAATATTGAGTTAGTATCCCCCATGAAGAGAAGTCGACTCAGTCAATTAAGATGGAGCAGTATAAATAAAGGGAGTTAGATCTCATTTGTCACTCACTCACTCACAACTGCATAAGCACAAGAAGTGTGCATGAGTGAAGGAGAACTGCAACTGTTGCAGTAGTGACTTTGTCTTGGGTTATTGGTTTGGACTTTCTGCTTGGTATTTGTTTCTCTCTGCTTGGTGTGCTAGCCTTGGTTGGCTATTGGTCTGCTACCGGAATTATTCTGTTAGTCGAGGTTAAGGTTATCAGGGGTGGGCTTTGTGCCTATCGTTGGGTGACAATATTCCTATATTATCTATAGTGAAATGAGCAAACCCATTTTTCTAACACATTCTTCAGTGGAACTATCAATTTCTGCATAATTTGTGTTTTTTGTCCATTAGATTTTACAAATACCTATAAAATCTCCATTGTTGGATGCCCAACTAGTATTAGAGATCAATGGTTTCCATTCTAGACATTGCAATGGTTTAGGGAGTTTCTGAATTGGTTTTCTTTGGACTATTAAACAATTTTCTCTTTCCAACAAGTTGCAAATCTTCCCCACAGACTGTATGCCCTCTTCTCTGAGTCAATTTCTTCTTGTTGGGAATATTCTTCATTCCATGGGCTTCAATTTCACCATTTATAGATCATATGCCCTCTCTCTGAGTAAATGTCTTCTTTTTAAGAGTATTCTTCATCCTCCAGGCTGCAGTTCTTCATCCCTAAGTTGATATTTTCCATAGTCGGGAATTTGTTCTTAACCACAGGACGTACAACCATATAATTCCAAAGTAGAGTGTTGTATAGGGTTGTACGAATGTGTCCTCAACTTCAATAAGACTCCACATAGGTCGTACGAACATATGCAGCTTGGTGGAAATCCTCTCTTTCTCTATCGTTGTTTGAACAATAGTTGGCTCCAATTTCAACTTGTTTGGCATTTTGTTGGTTGGATTTTGTCTCATTCTCTGATGTATTGTTGAAGACATTCACATATATTAACCTATGTTAGTGTCTGGATATACTCACATGCTTGTTGGAAATGAGAGTTCTATTTTTCAATTGGATTGGGAATAAAGTTGTTCATATACTAAGATTGTGTGAGGAGTGTCTGTTTTGTCACAAGACAACCAACATTATCAATAGACGAGGAAAATCATGAGGATTTTTTCTCATTGAGTTATTTGTAGATTTAAACATTTCAAGACACAAAGGAGTCCATTCATAGATAAACGAATTAGAAACATGAGCAACCAGAATAATTTCTAACCATTTTCATCTTCTCAGTCTCAAAAGTTTTGTGTAGGAACATAAGTGTTGGTTTTAACTGCTCTCTTCTACTATCTGAGTTGTTGACCCAAGGTTCATATATTTCAGGTTACCAACAAAGCCTCTAAAACTATCGGCCCCCCTGGTAAACCAGAAGGAAACACAGTACACAGAATGCACTGCGCAGTCTCACTCGAGATAGCTTTAAATGGGTGGTTGTAAGTCTCGGGTGTTTACAACCTAGGATTGAGTATGAGATAGGGGTTTGTTAACCAAATCCATGCACTACGAACTATAAAGGTAATCTACCTATTCCTCACGGGTACATATTTCCATTACACAGGTTACTTCCCGAACAGCATATTTGTGTTCCATAACAATGTATTAACTCATTTATTAACCATAACAATAATTGTTGAAAGAAATTAAAGAGATGCATACATTCATCACATTACACAGTTAATACCATGGTTCACCCCCTCATGGGCTACGTCCACAAAGATTTGGCTCTTGGCTCTTTTATTATGGAAGTTCTGCATTTCCGACGTCATGCGCTTACAATTCCCCTCTTATGGGTAAGATCTATATGAGGCGAACTAGATCGCACTAGGCTCTACAGCCTTCAAACTAATCCTCAGATCTACCTTCTCTCCTCCGCTCTAGCTCAACAGCTTACAAAAATGGTACATAATAGTATTGCATAACACCTCCATTCATGTATTACTCTAATGGAATGTTATAAGAACCCGAACCCTTACAAAATAGTAAACTTACTGCAAAAAATCCAACCTAATATATAAAACTCAATCAACCAACCTACCAACCTCTATATAATACCTGTGTATCTATATTTATACATTTCGGGCTCTTCCATCTTCTTACCGAAAATTACCAAAACCCTAACCCTACCGACGTTAGGTCTTCCTCCCATGCAGGTGTGTTGTTCTTCCTCCATCTGTCGCTTTCCTTGTGCACGCTTTCTTGCATGCGCGCGTGTTGTTCTTTCTCGAGCTGTTACTTCCATTTTTGTACGCTTTCATTCCCACAATCGTCCTTCTTTCCACTTCGGCATGGTTCCAATAGGCCCCCAACACAGACATGTGACTCATCCCGAGTCACCTAATCTTCCTAAGCTGCCTCGATCTCCTTGATGATCGTATGGAACTTTTCCTTCAGCTCTAGTGCTTTTGTCAGTCCCTGCACGGTCTTCTCCTTAATGGTATCCACTACCTGAACTGCCACTTCGTCGCTCAGTAATCCTGCACATTTTTCTTTTGTCTGTGTTATCTGTGTTTTAGCTCCTTCAGCCTGTGTGATTACTTTTGCTACAAGACCAATTGGATGTGGTCCAAGTCCTTCAATGGTGTCTGTCCCACAATTTCGTCCATGCGCAATGTGTGTGTGGCATTGGAAGGATTGGGTCTCGTTCTTCTACCTCCACTCTTTCATTGGTCTATGTTGTCAACGGCTCTATGCTTATGCTACTACTTGCTCTCTAGGCCTCCCCAAGTGTCCTGAGGAGCTGTCCCATTTCTGCCATCTCTTTTTGTAGTTTATCCCTGTGATGTGCTGCATGATCGAAGTCTTTTGCTAGACAGTCCTAGACCATTATGGCGATCATCTCTCCATCATATTTCGTGATCGTATAGTCCGATGATTCTCGTTACACCTTCAATTTCTTATGTGCGCCTACTGCCTGTACATCCGGTCTCTTAGTTCCCCCTGGTTCCTGTGTGATGGGATTTGGGGTGGTCTCTTGCACTCCCTTAGCTTGTTTTGGTTGTTCCTTGGTCACTTTCTGCCCCTTCTGGGTTCCTATATGCTTTGACCCTTCGTCTGCCTGAGTCGGCTTGTTTTGGCCCATCCTTGGTTTCTTGGGCACTGGGATTTGCAGAGGCTGTGTTTCTGCCTTCGCTGCCTCTCCTTTTATTGTTCTTTATGGTACTTCCCGGGGAATGGATGGGATTCTCCATTCATTGGGCCATTCACTGATGACCATTTCGATGTCACCCTATGTGATGCAATAGCACATCTGTAGCCATTGTTTATCTGGATCCTACCTTGGTTGTATCTGCATGGCTTGACGTATAGCCCAGAAGTTAGCGATGTCCCCATATCGCGCGACAGCCTCTGGTTTTATTCTCCATGATCATCTGATAGATTCTTGTGTGTCCTGTAGGTATGCTTCAAATACGATTCCATTCTCCCTCTTACGCCTGGCCTGTGGCCCAGATTTCATTAATAGATATCTTGCTCCCGCTGGCTGCGGTCTAGTACAAAAAATTACATACTATGGTTCCCTCCATCCCATGAAGGCTATGAGGGTGAGCAGTCATGAGTAATGGAATTCTCTACCGAGGTCGTGCGCATCCTTGCAATTTACTTGGAACAAGTTTAATAGATAAGGCGCCCAACTCACGGAGGTGCCTTCTGCACACTGAGCTGCAACTGCAATGACTCCTGCTGGTACTTCGTCTTTGCGGCATTTTCTTAATAATTTACAGGCTAAGATATGTGTGCCCAATTGTGTCGCTGCATTGTTGATCCATTTGTTTATAATGCCCCTTGTTCCCCTGGCGGTACCATATTTCTTCTTCATTTCCTCTGCTAACTCTTTCTCCTTGGATTTATCATCCAGAATCAGCGCGGGATCCATGCCTCGACTGGGTAGTCATGTTATATGCGTGATAAGCTCAATAGTTATGGGGATGGATTTTTCCAGCCATATATCCCCTCCGTCCATGACTGCTAACAACTTCTTGATGCATGTTGTCGCGTACTGGCCTCTACCAAAATGTGGAAGTTTGAGAAAACCTAAAATTCTTGTTTTGTCCAGTCCAGCTACCCACTAATGTGGTTGGTGATCATTTCTCCAAGTTGGTTTACCACTATGTTCTGCATAAAAACTCTCAGCGCAAGTTCCTGGTACTTGGTTTCGTCTGATACGTCATGGTCGGAACACTTGAGCTTCTCGACGTGACCCAGTAGTTGTGGATCTACCTGTACTCCATCTGGTATGCATGGTAGCACAATTTCTGTTGTCGGTTTCTTGTGAGGTGAGCTCAGTATCTGAACTCTGTCTTTCTGTTGTAGTGGTTGGTTCGAAGTTCCAGCAAATCTCGGTTGCTCCCCTGTAAGCCACTCTAGCCAAGCCGAGGTAGTTCCAGCGGTCTCCTCTGTTGGTTGACCTAGGCTGGGTGCCTGTGACTCCTCTGGTTGCATTATTCCTCCCAGATTCTGTGTCATTCTGTTAACTTCCATGGCTACTTCAGTTCTTTCTGGTTGCACTTCCCATTGGGTTTATGCTTCCTTATTCTAAGGCTCCTGCGTCGCTGCTGGCGTATCCTCTTTCATGGCCTCTACTTGTGGCTACTGAATCTCTTCCAGTATTGGTGTATATTTCACTGGTATCATCTCTAGGGATGGGATCTCGTCGATATCGATGATTTCCGACTGCTTCTACTCGTTTTCTTCCAGCGGTCCTCGTGACCTAGTTTGAACCCTGGTCGGTCTAGTTGTCTAGCCTAGTTCTGCGGGCTTCGGTGGTGCCATAGTGGTGATTGTCGAACTATTGTTGAGTTTGAATGAATTTGGTGAGCTCTGTGGTCTTACTCTATTCATTCTGGCTATTGTTTCTCTCTCTATGTTCTCCTTTCGCGAATAGACTAGTTTCTTCCGTACTCGCGTGTTCTATGGGCTTGTCATGAAGCTTGTCGAGGACGCTTCCTCTATGATGTGATTAATGCACCATAAATATGGGTTTAATGCATCTGCGGCAGTTTTGTACTTTCCATTATGCTTACTTTTCCATTTCCAGTTGGCGTGTTTAATGTGATGTTCCATCAGTCCTTGTCATGCTTTAATTTCTCTCAGTGTTGTCCTACCATACTTCTTTTGTCGAATTTCCATTTCTCGCTCATTTTTATTTGGTATGTAACCATTTTCCTTACCTTTGTCGCATTCGTGTTTCGAACATCATGTGGCTTTTCTATCTCTGGCGTGCTTCGCACTTTTCAGTTTTGTTTTTTGTTTTGTTTTACTATGCAGTGGGTGGTTGTTAAGGTCCTAACCCGCACATAGGTAG
>ML800583.1:176694-195758 GCA_009831015.1 Picea engelmannii
CATCTTGTACTTGAACATTTAAGTGGGGTAAAAGGAGGTTTCCCCCTCGAAGAGGCTTATTATCTGAAATTATCTCTTTTTCAAGGCGTTGAGTACTTTTCTTGAGGTTTTTATATGCTATATTGATGTTTGGTTCTTAACATTACCAACAAAGCCTCTAAAACTATCGGCCCCCCTGGTAAACCAAAAAGCAACACAATACACAGAATTTACTGCGCAGTCTCACCCGAGATAGCTTTAAATGGGTGGTTGTAAGACTCAGGTGTTTATAGCCTAGGATTGAGTATGAGATAGGGGTTTGTTAACCAGAGCCATGCATTATGAACTATGAAGGTAAACTACCTATTCCTCACAGGTACATATTTCCATTACACAGGTTACTTTCCTAGCAGCATATTTGTGTTCCATAACAATGTATTAACTCATTTATTAAGCATAACAATAATTGTTGAAAGAAAGTAAAGAGATGCATACATCCATCACATTACACAGTTATTACCGTGGTTCACCCCCTCCTGGGATACGTCCACAAAGATTTGGCTCTTGGCTCTTTTATTATGGCAGTTTTGCATTTCCGGCGTTGTGCGCTTACAATTCCCCTCTTATGGGTAAGATCTATATGAGGTGAACTAGATCGCACCAGGCTCTACAGCCTACGAACTAATCCTCAGATCTACCTTCTCTCCTTTGCTCTAGCTCAACAGCTTACAAAAATGGTACATAACAGTATTGCATAATGCCTCCATTCATGTATTACTCTAATGGAATGTTATAAGAACCTGAACCCTTACAAAACAGTAAACTTATTGTAAAAACGCCAACCTAATATATATAACTCAATCAACCAACCTACCAACCTCTATATGATACGTGCATATCTATATTTATACATTTCGGGCTCTTCAACCTTCTTACCGAAAATTACCAAAACCCTAACCCTACCGACATTAGATCTTCCTCCCATGCACGTGTGTTGTTCTTCCTCCAGTTGTCACTTTCCTTGTGCACGCTTTCTTGCATGTGCGCATGTTGTTCTTTCTCTAGTTGTTACTTTCGTTTCTGCACTCTTTCTTTCACACGATCGTCCTTCTTTCCACTTCGGCCTAGTGCCAAGAATAAGTTAATATTTTTTCCATTTCTCAAGAATCTGTGTTGGTGAAATGGACAAGATATAAACCTGTCATTTATAGATTAAAAAAAAAAAAACCAATGTGATAGACATGATGACTCATGTAGAAGTATACCTTGCAACTAGAACAAAGGTCTCACCATAGTCAACTCCCTCTCTCTGGGACAATCCTCTAACTATGAATCTAATTGTGTACTTCTCTATGCTTACATTTGTTACATGCTCAATCATGTAGAGCCATCTGAAATCCATCACATATTTCCCCACTAGTCTCAACACAATCCCCCATACATCATTCTTCAATATGGAGTTACACTCATCAACCATGGCATCATGACATGCCTGCTCTACATTTTCCTCCTTAAAGTTGGAAGGCTCTACATAAATGATAGAATACATAAATGCAACATAAGAAGGATATATTAGAAGTGTATGACTCATTCAAAAGGTATACCTAGGTGTTCCCACTTGCTCGAATTCCTTCGATGTTTAGGTAATTCATCTCAACTTCCACCCTAAAATGGGATCTTCCTTATTTGAATATGATTCATCCCCCTGATCATATTTTGGATCAGCCACCTTCTCACCTTCTACAATCTCTTGTGGGGGGGACTTGAGGACCATCTAACATGATCAAAATTTAAAATTTACATTCGCACTTACCACTATCTTTTATTGTGTTGGAATGTAGACCTAGTAAGCCTTAGATGTTTCACTATACCCAACAAAAATACCATTTATAATTGAGGATTCAAACTTAGTTCTATTATTGTCAAGGACATGAATACAAACAAGACAACCAAATACATGAAATTTTGATATTGATGGTTTGTCACCGATAAAGGCATATTCTAGTTTATTTCCCTTCAATGCCTTATGAATGCGTCGATTTAGAATGTATATAGTTGTATTGCACACATCTAGGCAAAGACACATGGGAAAATCCAAGTCATGGATCATGGCATTAATTGTATCTATGATGGACTGATTCTTCCTTTCTACAATCACATTTTGTTGTGGGTTATCAGGAAATGTTAGCTCCCTCTTGATCCCTGCTTCCCTAAAAAATGCATCAAAGTATTTGGACGAGTAATCTCCTCCATTATCAAACCTCAACACTTTGATCCTTTTGTTTGTCTTATTGTACATGAGAGCTTTAAACTCTTGAAACTTCTGGAAGAATTTATCCTTCGTCTTCATAAAACAAATCCAAGGTTTCTAGAGGAATCATCAATTAATGAATCATAATAAATATTACCTATCGAAGACATTGATAACATAGGTCCACATACATTTGAATAAATAAAATCAATAATATATCTTGATCTATGCTCACTGCTTGGAAAAGTAGTGTTCACATGTTTGTTGGGTGTGCAACCCTTGCACACTTCCAGCTTATGGATCTTGAAATTCAACAATCCCTACACAATGTCCTTCAAGAGTGGTAGTACTCCATAGTGCAGGTTAACAAATATCTTGTGTCAAAACTCTCTCAATTTGTCACTATCATGCACTAAAGCACCTTTGGCCAATATTCGACCATACATATGGTTGTGATGTTTTATGACAACTTGCTTATGATCAAACTCAACCACACACCTAAGATCTATCATGGCTAAAACTAAAATAAGGTTCTTAGTTAAACCAAGAACATATAAAACATCATTCAACTCCAGAACATAACATGATGGCATGCAAAAAGAGACAAATCCCATTCTACTAACTAGAAATGTTGCATCATCGCCCAACTCCACTTGTACACTAGCATCTTGCTCCTTAGTCTATTGAAGGCCTTATTGATGAATTTCATGTGTTTGTATGCCCCATTATCCATGTAACACCCTACACCAATGATGATGTTAGTGGAAAGGCATGATATCATGGAGAAGGCAACCTCAAACTTGGATGCAAACTCATCTACTCAAGATGAATCTTCTTCACTCCTTGCAAAATACTTATGTTTCTTGTTCTTTGCCTTCTTCTTCTTAGGGGACTAAAATGCATTGTAGTTGATCATGTGGAACTTGAAACAATTGACATGACTAAATTCTTTATTCTTACAATATAATGAACATGAATTGTTCTGTGTGGCCCTTCTTCGGTCCTCTCTTGTTTCTTCGTCTTACCCAATGAGGGCCTGGTTTGGGATTTCATTATTTCTTGTTGCAGTTATTTCTCTTCTTATATCCTCTTAGATGAAGGCATCCTAGAGTTCCTCAAAGGTAGGCATGTGTTCACAACCATAGGCACTACACACAAATGAATATTGAGGCTTTGAGAACCCATTCAATGCAATAGACGTCAACTCTTCATTCTCAACCTTCATCCTGATGGTCAGAGTTGATATTTGATCTAAGTAATCTTCATAAAGCAACTAATTATTATTCCTATGTCACTTATGGGTGTATGAGTCAATTGATTCTTTAGAATCAATTTCCAGAATGTATTCACACTCTTGTATAAAGTGATCAATATTACATACATCTCACTAGATGGATTCCCTATGATGTAAAAGGGATCAAATGGTCCTTCACCAAATCCATTAGGGTTCTATTTGATTTAGAAACACTACTCTTATGTGTGGCCAACAATGTAGAAAACTCGTGAAATAAGGTTTCTTTTGCAATTCAGAAACTTCATCTATTTCCTGAAGGTTTCTTACATCTTAACCTTGGGTGCCAATCCAAGAGAAAAAATATCAAATGTGTGCCAATAAGTTTCATCCCTCGAGGGCAATCTTATCATGCAAAAACTAAATATAAAAATCCCCTTATAAAAACATTAAATCTACCCTATCTTCTTCAAGATTAATGTTAAATCACTCAATAATTTCAATCTTAAATTATATCAAATCAGTGAGACATCTTAGTGCTAGAAATCCTAGTAGAAAAAGCCTCCGATTTTTCGTGACTTTTTCCAACCGACGAAAAATTGACCAGAAAAAGTTATGATTTTTTTTAATTTGAATAAGTTGTGACTTTTTCTTAAAAGTCACGAATTTTAGGAAAAAACCATGACTTATTCATAAAAGTCGTTGGCCAGTTAGTGGAAATCATGGGGATAAATCTGAGTTTTTTTTTGTCATTTGTGCTTTTCGTTGTTGGAGAAGGAAGGAGAAGGGATTGACTCAATCGAGTAGGTACTAGACCCCACCAACATGCAAGATTAATTTTTTTTAAAAGGGTTTGAAAAAAAATGTTGGAAATTAATGGTAATGTTAAATTCTTAAAGTAGAGGGATAAAAAGGAAAGATAAAGGAAATTTCAAAGGAAAGATAAAGGAAATGTCAACTTTTACTTAAGTTTTTAACATTACCATTAATTTTTTTAGGATATTTGAGAGTGGTTCCAACCTCATCGGACTTGATATGGAGAAAGTAGAAATTCCTATCCCATTCAAAATCCAGCAGACTTAACAATTTTCAAGATTTCGGGATTGGTAGGATTGCAACATTTTCATTGGATTCTATAATGTAGAGGGTATGGGATTGGCATGTAATCAAGAGAACCAAGCCATTTATGTACCTAGATGTTGGTGGTATTGATTTTTTAACTCCTCTGACATGGCCTTAGCAAAAATGTACCTTTCACTCAAACCAAAATCATTAATTAGACATGTTAAGTTTTTCTACCATATTATAAGGCTTTGATTAAGTAGTTTCATAAAAAAAAATGGGAGGTGTTCACTGATGTCTCTAGAGAATCAAGGTAGAGGAACAGGTTGATATTAATGATGAGGATCTGAATATAAGCAATGGTGGAACATTGTTTGTCATTTATGTTTGACATTTAAATGGTCTTGCTCATTTATTCATAATGCTTTCTTTCAAAGTTTCAATATTTTTTTGGAATCATGATTTGTAATTTTTAAAATACAAAATTTTCATTAAAATTTAAATATTTTATGTAATTTTTAGTAAACCAAGTCATTGAAATAAGATCAGTCTGAGTCAATCCAAGTTCAAGTCTGAGTCAGAGTTGCATCGACCGATTTTGAGGTTGAGTCCAAGTTTTAAAACATTGCATTGTACATCTACCTCATGATGATGAGATACATTTATATTGTGGTGTCATTTTGTATTGGTTCTCCACTTTTGAGTCCTTGATTGGACAACTATCAAGGTTCAGGATTCGGTATAGACTTAGATGTATCGTCTTTTATTTGGCATCCACCACATCATATATATCAGAGCTTTCTCCATATTTATGTGCCAATGTGTTTATTTGATGTTGTTGTTGCTTGTTATGTTTAAAAATTTGAAAAAAAATATATATATTTTGTATTTTTTATTTTTTGTCGTGGTTTTCCGATTTTTTCCAACTTTTTCCAAAACAATGTTTTTTGGACCCTCGTCGACTTTTTGTCGATGCTGACTTTTGCAACAATGCTAGAAATCACCAAACCATGAAGAAATAGATAGTTAAAAATAAAATATGCAATAAGACAATTTTGGACAGTTGAAAGCTTCATTTATATATGTAAAGATGAATTTCATGTACATATCATAGCATCATCCCAAGACTATTACAATACTCTAGCTCTCCAAAATCCTAGCTAGGAAAAACCAAGAAAAAAAAACTAACCAACACTAAGGAGATCCAACAAACAAGTATCAAACTAACACATCCTCCAAGGCAAGATGTATCCTCTTCTCCACTTCTCAACAAGTACAATCTAGGGTTTTATCACAAAACCCTAACTTCAATGTCTCCAAGGGATGAAACTCTAATTGTAGTATTCAAGATGCTCCAAAATCTCCAAGAAACCCTAGCACCTCCAAGACAAGAGAAATAAAGTACAAAGATGTAGAACAAAGAGAGAGTGAGAGAGAGAGAGAAATACACTCTTCTCCTCACATATCTAACACAAGATGATAATGAATAAGATGATATGAAAGGACTCTCTCCTTCATCTATATATATGTGGTATGTTGCGTGGGTGGCTAAACCCTTAGCAACCTACAAAGCCACAAGTAAGCTCACGCATGTGGAGTACTTCACTCCAAGCGTACACATGCTAAGGGTGCTCCACAAGATATTTCCAACACTCTTCCTCCAAGACATCCAAGCTACCCTATGTTGTCTAGGGATCAATGCCCTCCAAAATGATAAACATTCATTCAATGTAGGGAACTCTCTAAGCAAGCAACCTCCTCCATGAGGCCAACATGTAAAATGTCTCCAAGTTGTCTGAATATATCCAATGCTCCAAGGAAGAATGTCATGCAAACATCCAACTAAGGTCAAGCAACCACTAAGTAAGCCACTTCTAATGTACAAATCCTTCATGGACCATCCAAGGGATAATCATACACCATGTACCTTAAACATGAAGCACCCCGACACATGGTGTAAAAATTTAAGAGTAACCACGAAAGATAACACTCCCTCTTTATGAGGAAATTATTTTCACCAATACTTGTAGACTCCATCCACAACGCTGCCAAATTTTCCAACCACAAATCTATTCATTGTCTCCTGAAAAGGAATTTTTACCCATCCATCTTATCATAGCATATTGAACTTCAAAATAATGCTAAGCACCTATGAATCTGAAGGATCATAACTATAGATCATGAACCATTTCCTAACTCCATCCCTCAAGTCAACATCACATACCAAAATTATCGAACATTGCATCATGGGTTGTTCAAGATGTCCTACAAAGATAATCACATTTTGATACAAGACTAAGACAACATAAACACATATATCAAAATCACAATGATAAACATCTACAAAAGTCAACACATAGATCCTAAAGTACCAATCTTGTGATATAGACAACAACCCACATGGGGCTATCATCAACATATGAACATGAGAATCCCTCTCATGCACCTCAAAACCTCTAGCAATTGAAACAACTTGAACTAGGACAACTCCCTCTTTCTGAGAAAATCCTAAAGCAAGAGTAACATCATGGTCAACTCCCTCTCCTTAAGAAAATCCAACAACCCAATCTCTATACTCTAAAACACTCCCATCAATTGTAATCTTGGAATCAATCTTGATTTCACAATAGGTTTTGAATATGTTTCCATGGAATCCTACCATGCATGCTCTACCTCGACAAAGTTAGAAGGATATTTTATCATCTCATTGGGATGTACAAGCGCCACACGATCAACAAGTATCTTGTAAAGGCCACCCTCTCTCACCCCTCTAGCCAAAGTCCTCAAACTAGCTAGACTACAATCATCGATGGTGCACTATTGTCCTCCAAACATAACTCTCCATTACATCTATCATACAAGACATTGAAACAATATTATTTTTCAAACCAAGGACAAACAAAAAATTACTCAACTCAAGAACATCACTTTAAGGCATCTAGAAGAAAATGGAGCTAACTCCTCTCACATGATAAGTAGCATCATCACCAAGCTCCACACCCATGCCTACCTATTGTTCCAGAAACCTATTAAATAATGACCTTTCATAAGTCATATGTCTCAAAGTCCCACTGTCCACATACCATTGATACACTAGACATAATTTTAGAATATAAGCAAGAGACCAAGGAAAAGGAAGACTTGCATTGAGAGGGATCTCCTCTAGACCTGCTATAGTCCCAACTACAACTTGTTTGCACTCTTTCCCTTTTTTAATGGACATTGTCTAATATAATTTCTCAACTCATGACATTGAAAATGCATCGCCTTACTCAAGTCCTCCTTTTTTATATCTAAGTCTTCCTTCTTCTTGTATCCTTTGTTACTTCCCTTCTTTGTCTTCCCAACAACACTAATCGCATCTACTTCCACTTGTTTCCTTGAATAAAACTACAATCTGATTTCTTCATGGACGAGATCAATCCAAACATTTGCAAACTTTTCCAAGTTCTCATGAAAACAAACACCGTGAAAAAATGCATCTAGGAATGAACAAATGCATTGAAAACAAAAAACACTAACTCATGATCCTCCACCTATGTTCCAATGGTGGCCAATTAATCTCTCAACTCAATGATCCTAGTCAAGTAGCTCACCATGGTATTTTTCTTTCTCATACAAATGGTTGAATGGCATTTTCTCAAAAGCATCTATTGAGAAACACAAGAGTTTTGAAACAACTTAACCAATGCTACAAACAATTCCATATATCATTTCTTCTATGCAATGTGAGAGATGAATTGATCCTTCATTGAATCAAGAATAATTCTCTTAGCCTTGGATTCCTTCTTCCGGTGAGCATCCAATTGTTCTGGATCAATAGGTTCTAGAATCACTTTCCCAACATAGTCCCAAAGTTCAGCTTCCTCCATAAGTATATGTAGCTTAAGTTTCCATGGAACAAAATTGAATGTCCCTTCCAACATGTCACACTCTTTAAGACCAAGAGTCAACTTACACATCTTGAAACAAATCTCAAATGCACAAATCAACAATATATGAAGTAGACAAAACCCTTTCTGGGCTTCAATCACTTCTCCTAAGCAACCTAGGGATTCACACCCGCCAACCTTAACAAGTTCAATAACCTCTCCTAGGTACACCACAACTGAAATACCAACTCTCTTACACCTAGAGTGATCTTCGCCACAAAAACTCTAAAACCATGTACAAATTTCATGAATTAAAGCTTTTTTGCAATTCATAGATTTCACCTATTTCCTAGAGGTTTCCTAGACCTTTGTTAGCCTAATAATACTAAAGTTTATTTAGTTAAGTATTTTTCCTAGATTAATAAAGTTATTCTAGAAGTTGTGTGTTTCCTAGGTTGGCCTTGTCACATCCATGTCATAGTGATTATCCTTGAGTTGTTGGTTAAGGACACTTGGCATATTGAGATAAATCTTGAGAGATTATATATATGCTATGTGTTTCTCCCACTATGTAATATTTTTTTTCCCTGATCAATAAAATTGTGTATAAGAGCCATGGTGAGGAGAATGCTATTGTGATGAAAGAGTCATGGTGATGAGAAGACCATGATGGATCTGTGAAGAAAAAGACTCCAAAGCTTAAGCCAGATTTCTTCAACAAACAAAACAAAATTACAAAATTGTAGGTGGTATTTTGTTATTACAAATCAGGAAAATTATTTGCAATTCTAAAATATTAATTTGTTGTGATTTGCTATTCTTTTGAAAATCTTCAATTCTTCTCTAAGATATTGTGTAGATATGAGAATATATCCATAAAACTATTTTGATCTATTGTAAAATCTAAAAAAAAATAGATCTTACAAATATGAGAATATATCCATAGATCTATTGTAAAATCTAAAAAAAATTAGATCTTACAAATCTGATGGGTAAGATCTAAACTTTTTGATATAAACGTATAAAAAAGGCTCCTTATTGTGTAGATATGAGAATATATCCATAAATCTATTTTGATCTATTGTAAAATCTAAAAAAAATTAGATGTTACAAATAGGAGAATATATCCATAGATCTATTTTGATCTATTGTAAAATCTAAAAAAAATTAGCTCTTACAAATCTGATGGGTAAGATCTAAACTTTTTGATATAAACGTATAAAAAAGGCTCCTCATTATAAAAAATTGCTCAAATTTATTAAATTCTAGCAATTCTTTGATTCAAAAATTGCCATTTTTTTGGTTGGATATAGAATTTGTCTTGGTTCTTTGTTATCTGTTGGAATTAAAGCATTGTTATCTGCTGGTGTTTGCAAATTGTGAGCATGTATTGGTATTGGTGTTATGTATGTATACGGTTTTTATGGAATCCACATAGATTGGATCATGTCGATTATGTTGGTAGAAACATGCTACTGTATGTTTTTAATGAGATCGTTGAGCATAGATTTCTTTGTGGAATGTGTTTCACTAAAGAAAAAGCAGTAGTTTAAACGTTTTATTTTTTGGTTGTTTTATTTTTTGGTTGTTTTTTGGTGATTTTTTCTTGATTTTGTTCGAAATTTGATGAAGAATGGTTGGATTTGCATATTTGAGTGACTAAGTTTGTATAATCCAAGTGTTTGTATAATTCAGAAATACAATTTAAACAACACAAAATAGCTATTTTATCCAAATTTACATTGCCTGATTCCGACCAAAAAAACCCAAAAAATAAAACATTTAGCCAACACCAAAAAAAACTTTAAAAAAAATCAAAAAGATCCTCGGCTACAACAAGGTCGTCATCTTGATTGTTATGTAGATCTGTGAAGTTGGCATCTACGTTGCAAGAGATTAAGATACACTTGTGTGGATAAAGAAACAACATTGCGAGTAGCGAGAGAGAAACAACATCACGAGCATCACGAAGAAATCATGTTATTGTAGCCTCAAAAGAGAAAAGAGAAGCCACTAGAGTTGGATCTGCTTCTATGTATTTATTCACCGATGAATTCGGCAAGATCGAGGGTTTTACCAATGAGATCCGCTTAATAATTTGATCAGTTTAAGTTTTGAACGCTGCAATAAGCTGTGAATCCCTCATCACTGCGGCCAGTGAGAAAGCTTCTACACACCGATCATTCCTTATGGAATCATGCAATTGGATTACAAAGAATCTCGTTGCTCTTCAATTTCGAACCCATCAAAGTTTTGTTTTGTTTACTTTGAAGCATCGCGGAGTCTTGGTGCGTCTGCTTCAAATCCCAATGATTTTCAGTTCGAAACAGAGAACGATCTAGACATCCAGATCCCTACCTTTGACCTATTCAAAAGCATCAGATGTTGGACCAGGTACAAAGGATTATGTACATGTTTGTATGTTGGACCATGCAATTATGTAGATCATGAATATGATTGGATATTAGATATAGGGCTACTCAAACTAAATCCAATTTACTTGGCATATGACACAACTCATACATTCCCAGGAAAAGGATAAAAGGATCTGTAAGCTTTTCTCTTCTAGGAATTGGAAAAGTTTTACTTTCTAATGTTTTGTATGTTATCATTTAAAAAGAATTTGTTGTCTTTAATGCTTATTAGATAAGGAGGCCATCAGATTATCATGGAAGATGGATGGATCAACATTAATTCACTAAAACAAAATTTCAAAACAATAGTGAATGGCTATGAAGATGGAAAACGTTTGAGGCTACAAGGTACAATCATTCCTCGGAAATAAGATTTTGAACCATCAATGGATTTATCTCCAATCTCTTTAAGATTATGGCATTACATATTTGGCCATTTGAATTTTGAAAGCCTCGGTAAACTTAAAACAAATGAAATGGTGAAAGAATTGCCTACTTTCAAAATTGAATCTGGAAAGTGTGAGGCTTGTATCATTGAAAACCGACAAAGGTATCATTTCTTCACAAGTACATGGCGAACAATCATATGTTTGCAATTAATCCATAGTGACATTTGTGTTCCTATGGAATCTTCTTTTGGTGGATGCAAATACTTCATTCTTTTCATTGATGATTATACAAGGACGATTTGAGTATATTTTCTGAAGAAAAAATCATAAGCCTTTGACAAATTCATACAATTTCAACGCTTAGTTGAAAATGCTACTAAAGTGGAGATTGCCGCCCTTAGAATAGATAATGGGAGAGAATTCACTTCACATGAATTCAATGAGTATTGCAAGAGACATGGAATTAAAACGCAGTTGACAAAATCTTATACTCCACGACAGAATGGAGTCACATAAAGAATGAACATAACTCTAATGGGAATGGAAAGATCAATGTTGCATTTCAAGGGGTTAAGCACTCAATATTGGGCCGAAGCAATTCATACATCAGTATATCTAAGGAATAGATCACCCACATCAGCCTTAGATGGAATTACTCTCTATGAAGCTTGGTATGGTACTAAGCCTTCATTTAATCATCTTCAAGTTTTTGGCTCCACTTATTATGCCTTAGTTCCTAAGGAAAAAAGAACTAAGTTGGAAAATCGAAGTATGAAATGCATTCTTATTGGCTATTCAGATGAGAAGAAAGGATATAGGTTGTTATCCAATGGAAAAATCATTATCAGTTGGGATGTAGTCTTTGATGAGACAGAAAGTCAAATAGTTGGAGAGATAGACAATCTACTCAATCATTTGGAGAAAAAGGTAGCTCAAGAAAAGACAATCTATCAAGCAAACCCAAATTGGATTGAAAAAAAATTATCCCCCAACATGAAGTTCAACAGTTAGATAATTCTTCCTTAGATGATGAATATTCGATCTAGGACAGATCAATTGCAGTAACTTCACCACAGGGACAACATAGTAGACCAAAATGGTTCACACAATTGCTTAAAGATGTTCACCAAGATTTGAACACTTCATCAAATGGATATCAAAAGTGTTATTTTAACGGTAATTTGAAAGAAGAATTTTATATGAATCAACCCCAGTCTAGGGCTAAATAAGGAGATCATGTCTTGAGGCCCACATGTAGCAGAGATGGAGTTCCCAGAGTCAGATTGAGCAGCAGAGACCACAGGTTCCCTCCTATTCTTGATGAACATTGCTCATCACCAACAGCAGAGCAACATCTACAACATCATCTTGGTCCCAAAAGACAACAGGTCTTGCTTCATGAGGTAACAAGTTTGGTGTCATGGTAAGTGTCACTTTAATATTTGAATCATTTGAACATGTTGCAAAGAATCATTTCTTGATTATGAAACGTTTGCTTGGAAATTATACATTTTTCCTAGTTTCACCTTGGTGGTTGTCATTATGTCCTATCAAGTTGGTCACCCTCGGGATAAGGGTTGTTATTGGGTAGTTCCTTGAAGGGTCACCATATCATTCCCATCCATCCCCTCTGTTTACTCATGTTTTGGGTTCCTGGGTCCATTGACCCAAGAAGGGATTGTACCTCATTTCATGGGAAGAAGGGGCTAAAGGCCCAGAGGTGTTGTAGCTGGAAAAATATAAAATCCAATATTATCCTTCTAGATGATCTCCCTCACGTCCTAGGAAGAATAAAACGCTTCTCCAAAAATGAAGGACCTGCAAAAGAAATCACATAATTAATAAATGTCTCACTTGTTGAGAAAATGCATTTTGCGGTGTCCCTTACTTTCTATTGCATATGGCACTTTGTGTGTTTCTAGCTTCAAGTGGCATTGTGATACTCTTTAATTTCCACTGCACATAGTACTCATTGTTTTGGACCTTAATCAATTAATGGAAATAAAAGGGGCTTGGAAAAATGTTGCATTGCGGACGAAGGCCAACACACCCTTTACAAAGTCACCCATAAATGAAATAATACGAACCCTTGTATGTCAAGAACCCCATGCCTAGAAGTCTTGCCCCAAATCCACCTCAGACTCATTACATGGCTTAGATAGGTCCTCCTTGGGAAACATTTCTTGACTTGGGGATTGGTTAACCCAATAGGGCACCTTGACACCCCTCCCATACCTAAATTAGGCAAATTTTATAAGGTATTTGAGCATGTGTTTAATTTGAAAAGGGGGGTTTGATGCACATGTTTGGGTGTTTCTCTTATTAGATGTGGCTTACTTGGCATGATTCATATGACTTGTGGATCCTTGGAGGGCGTACGTATTTGTCTTTGCAGGACCTTGCCCACAGGATGGATGTTAGACCCATTGTCTGGGGCACCCTTTGATGATGAGTGGTGCACCTTGATGATGGAGGACATTTCCTTTTGAGGAATCTTGGCATGACTAGACGATGAGACTCCACCCTTCTCCACTTGGATGATAGCCTTTGGAGGCCTAGGCATCACCCTTCTAGCCCTTGACGTCACCTAGGGGCTAGGGTTTGATGGATCACATGTTGATTTAATGGGAGGAGGCATTTGTTATTGACCTTGGCATATGGGAGCATGATAGTGCATGGCCTTTGGAGGTCCAATGTTCCACATTTCCATCCTTGACGTCACATCCTAGAACTCAGGGCCACCATAAAGGGGCATGATGTCACCTTTCTACGAATATATTTTGGTTTAAATTTGAATTGTGTAAATTAAAGGGATAATTTGAGGGGGTCAACCCTCTTTTATTTTTATGTTGACAATTTAAGTGGAAAAATAGGTTAAGGAGGGATCATATAAATACACCTCCTTGACATTTCATTTTATCATCACAACTTTTCCTCACACAAGTGAGAGAGGTCTAAAATTTTCGCTATTTTGGGGTTATTGGCTCTTTTACTCATGTGTTATATTTTGGAGGACAAATGTGGAGCTCTCTTTGCTGATTTTTGGATAAATTTGTTGCAATTAAGGTTTTTTCTTGTCATATTGGTGAAGTAAGTAGAATTTTGCAATTTCATTTTATGTTGTTGAATGCTTATCGTAAATTTTTCTTGTTCATATTAAAGAATTTTTCTTGGAAAAACCCTAAGAGAGGAGCATAAGTGCTTCCTCCTCTCACAAGGCTAATTTAATCCATAATTTGTGAAGGAAATCCAACCTAGATTTAAACTCCTAGCACTTTAGGAGTTTGATTCTATACTCTTGATTATTATTTACTTCAAGAACTTAAGAAGGGAAAAAAGGTTGCTAGAGCCCAAAAGTGCTTGCACTCTAGCAACCCTTCTCTTCAAGGCTTGAAATTTGAGTCCCTAATGTGCTAGCACCTTAGATTTCAAACCTTACCTCTTAGATCTTATTATTATCATTCTCCAAAACAAATTGTATTTCTATTGTGAAATACTCCATAGCCCTAAAGGCACTAATCTACTTGCTCTCTTGTGAAGAAAGTGATCAAACAACTCTCTATTTTCATTCTCTAAAGCTTTTCACTAACATAACTAACTCTAAGCTAAGATAATTCACTAATTTTATTGTTGTTGTAGCAAAATTTTGCTACAACCACATTAATCTACTCTAAATGGTTGCATGCATTGATCTAATAGTGACCTAACATACTCAGAAATTGCATACATCAATTGGGTATTGATCTACTAATTTTATGCTAATTTTTCATGATAAATTGTTGCAATTTTGAAGTGTATTTCTTGTTGTTGTTATACTTTATCTATTGTTGGTGTATCACTGTATATTGTTGCAATTTCATAACATCCACAACAAATTATCATTGTCTAGTGTCTTATGAGGCTTTGATTGCATACTTGTACTTGGAAATCAATATATATATATATATATATATATATATATATATATATATATATATATATATATATATATATATNTGTCCTTGTTCCAGGAAAGTACTCGTACGAGCTCCATAACTCATCAATTTCACAGACAGACTTTTGACTTAGGTGATCAAGAGAGAGGGCCGTAGGCTTGGCTACAATATTTGCTATGTTGATCTCTTGAGGTCACCAGGGAAGCCTCCCATGTGGTGGACCTCCTCCATCACTAAATAGTGGGGATCTCTTACTAAGGTGACAGTGGTAGGATATCGTGTAGTGACACAAGATTTGGTAATCCTATGTTGGGATTTGCACAACTACAACTCCTGCGATAATAGTATGCAAGCTTATTAAAGCCTTATATGGTTTGAAACAAACACCTAAAGCATGGTATGCCACAATGGATGAATACCTTAAGCATGTTGGTTTTCATCATAGTGAGTCTTATGATACTCTATATTACAAGATGCAAAGTCAAAACTTTGTGATCATTGTTCTTTATGTTGATGACTTAATCATTACAGGGAATTCTGAAGCTCACATCAAGAAGGTAAAACATGAACTTCAAAAAGGATTCAAAATGACAAATTTGGGGCCACTTCGATATTATCTTGGAGTTGAAGTTTCACAACAATGTCGTCAAATCTTCCTTAATCAAACCAAATATGCTACAGATGTGTTGAAGAAATTTGGCATGGAGAGTTGTAAACCCTCTCTTACTCTTATGGATCAAAACTTGGAACTTTCAAAATTTGAGGGGGGGGAATTGGTAAACAGTTCCAGCTATAGACAATTGATTGTGAGCCTCATCTACATTACAAACACTCATCCATATTTGTCATATGCAATCAGTATTCTTTACAGATTCATGCAGGAACCTAGAGAAAGTCATTGGAATGCAGCAAAAAGGGTCCTCAGGTATATCCAAGAAACAAAATATTTTGGGCTTCTATATAAGAAAAACAACTTTACACTTGTTGCATATTCAGATGCAGATTTTGCTGGAGATATCGACGATAAAACATCAACATCGGGTTATTTAATGAATATGGGTTCAGTAGCAGTATCTTGGAGTTGTAGAAAGTAGGCTACAGTGGAAAATTCTTCAGCAAAGGCATAATACATTTAAGCTTGGGAAGCATCTTATGAAGTTGTTTGGCTTCGTATAATTTTCACCAATATCTTGGTGCAGGATCTTGGTGCTATTCAAAAATCATCAACTACTCTATTGATTGATAATCAGTGAACAATAAAAATGGCCAAGAATCAAGTATTCCATAACAATACCAAGCATGTGGACACCAAGTATCACTTCATCATAACACTCATCAACAATGGCATCATCAAGCCAAAATATTGTCCATCTGAAGATCAAAATTCAAATATTTTCACCAAGCCATTAGGAAAAATAAAATTCACCAAGTTTAGAGATGAACTTGGCATTTGTAAAAATAAACTTTAGGATTAAAGGGGGGAATGTTAGCATAATAATCCTAAAGTTTATTTAGTTAAATATTTTTCCTAGATTAATAAAGTTGTTCTAGAAGTTGTGTGTTTCCTAGGTTGTCCTTGTCACATCCCTGTCATAGTGAGTATCCTTGTGTTGTTGGTCAATGACACTTGGCATATTGAGATAAGGTTTGAGAGGTTATATATATGTTATGCCTCTCTCTCACTATGTAATAATCTCTTTCCCTTATCAATAAAATTGTGTGTCTGAGAACACTTATGGAGTTGAACAACATTAACCCTATGAATTTTCAGCCTTACAGTTGTTAGGAAATATGATAAAACAACAACAACAAAGACAATATTTCACCTCTTAATAATCCTAATCAACAAGCAACCCAAGAGAAATGGTATCAAATGTGTGCCAACAAGTTTCATCCCTCTAAGGCAATCTTATCATGCAAAAACCAAATTTCAAAATCACCTTATAACAATGGTAATTATGTCTTATCTTCTTCAAGATTAATTTTAAATCACTTGATAATTTCAATCTTAACTTACATCGAAATTAGCAAGACAAACTAATGCTAAAATTACCAAAACAAGAAAAAATAGATAGTTGGAAATTAAATCTGCAATAAGACAATTTTGGATCGCCTGAAAAAATCATATATATATATATATATATATATATATATATGAAGTTCATGTACATACCATAGTCTCATTTGAAGATTAGTACAATCTTCTAGGTCCAAGAAACCCTATCGCCTCCAATACAAGAGAGTGCAAAAAGATGAAGAACAAAGACAAAGAAAGTGACAAATGTGCTCTTATCCTCACATCTCTAACAAAAAATGATAATGAATAAGATAATATGAAAGGACTTTCTCCTTCCTCTATATATGTGAAAGGTAAGGGATGCCAACAATATATATGTGGGCCTAAATCCCTACAAGCAACCTACAAAGCCCCAATTAGGCTCACACATGTGGAGCAATTCAATGCAAGGGTACACATGCCAAGCTCTAAGGTGATCACATACACAAGCAAGGCCCAAGGCAAGGGTGTTCCATGAGATGTGTCCAACACTTTTCCTCCATGCCTCTAAGGACTCCAACGCTCCTTTAAAGCCATTTGTTCCATTAGGTCCACCCCCCCTACATGAACATTGTCACAACCTAGGCATCCCCAAGTCGACTCCATGCCTCCATGCAAGCATCTATCCTACCCCATGTTGTCAAGAGCTTAACACCCTTCTCTATAATGCCAAACACTCCTCCTCCAATGCAGGGTATTTTCTAAACAAGAAACCTTCTCCATATGGCCATCATGTAAAATGTCACTAAGTCGTCTAAAGATCTCCAATACTCCAAGAATGTTGTGCTCTATCCAATTGAGGTCAAGCAACCACTGAGTAATCCACCTCTAATGTCCAAATCCATCATGGACCATCCAAGGGCTAATCATACATCATGTACCCTAAATATGATGAAACACCCCCAAACATGGTGTAAATACTTTTGGAGTAACCTTGAACGTTAAAAAACAGTAGCGTTGGTTAGAGTAACAACAACCCCTATTATAATCTCCCCAGAATCCATCTCCTTGAACAATATTTGTAGTCAATGCTTCCAAGATGCAGAGTTGGAAGCACCCTCTAGACGGTCACACTTGCTAAGATTAAGAGTAGTCATCATGCAAACTCTTAAACACACTTGAACAAACAAATCAACGAATAAAATCAACCTATTACAAGTTACCAAATATCCCTCTTGGGGATAAAACATAGTTATCGACTTGATAAGAACTATGACCTCAAAATGAGAACTCTAGTCCTAAAACCCCCAAAAATATCAAAACCAATCCATGTTTCGAAAAGGGGTGCTACCGATAGCACCATTTTTTCAGGGTTAAAATTACCACCTTTTGCAACCATGGCCTTAACAATGTCATAATGTTGTCGACAAAAACCTTAAAATCAACCCCCAAATCGAAAAGTGACACTAACAATAGCACCATTTTTTTTCTGAGGTTAAAACTACCACTTCTTTCCTCTCGACTTGACAATCGATATCATTACAACCAAAACTTTAAAATCAACCCTTGAATCAAAAAGTGGTGCTCCAAAAAACAACCCATTTTCTTCTAGGGATACAATTGCAAGTTTTTTGAAATCGTGGCCTTGAAAATCAATTTCCTTGGAACCAAGATCTTTATATCAACCCTCAAATCGACAAGAGACACTAATAGTGACACCCTCTTTTTGGGGGGCTTAAAATTATAATATTTTAGAAACCAATGCTCGAAAGTCCAATATTATAGCAAACAAAATCGTTAAAAATTAATAATAATAAAATCAGATAGATAAATAAAAATAAAAACAAAAACACATTTAAAACAAATACTATATACATTTTTTAACAAAAATATATTAAAAAAATAATATAACGATTAAAAAAGAGAGTTACAAAA
>ML800583.1:201932-232455 GCA_009831015.1 Picea engelmannii
TGAAGAAGCACTAGAATAAAATAAGGAAGAAAATTGGGAAGAATTAAAGCATTTATTTTACATAAGAAAATTTGGGAGCTTGAAGTGCAAATAATGTTAGGTATAATTAATCGGTGGATGGATTATTGATAATTATAAAAGTTATAGCAACTGTGAAGAGATTGTATTTAGTTTCCCCGAGGATTTTTACTAATATTACGGATGTAATCCTGATTTTCTCAAACGAGGGGATGACTCTATCTCAACAAGTGGCAATAAGAAATATGGCAGTGTGAAGAGTGTACTCTTCATTTTTTTCAAAGAATTATATCTAGCCAAGATTGTGGTTAAAGCTCGTCTTCCTTGAGCCGAAACTCCACAAAATACTTGCAGCTGAATGCTTGGAGTCCATCAATAAGGCCAAATATTTTGGAGCATATGGTACTCAAGGATGAATGCAAATTTGTGTATTTCCTAATCTTTACTCTCTGACGAATGACAGCAGGGAAGCTGTAAGGGATCCTTCTAAGGCCTAAGTAGGAAAGAATGGGTCTCCATAATCATATTATTTCTTGGCAAAAATGTACAAAATGTGGATAAATAAAGCAATAAAAGAAAATTGAATGGTTGTTAGCATCCTCCCCACTCTCGAACTGCTAAAAAATGTAAAAGGGAAATGACGCTCTGTTCTCAAATCCCCACCTTAAAAATATCAAGTTTCAACCAAACTACTTTTTTTTGAACAATGGTTGCATGCTATCTCCTTTGATACAGTCTTTCTCATTAAAAATGTGGAAGGAGATTATTGCAAGCCTACGTGTGTGTTGAGCTTGTGGCATGGGCACCTTGGAGGATTTGATTCCTCAAACGGAGGTCTGAATGCTAACACCAAGGCCACAGATGCTATTATGTCTCTCGATTACAAAGCCCTGTTTTTTTAGGCTGAAGCAGTTAAAAGGGTGTTTAACAGACTTTCAGTGGGGAAGTCTCCACTTTATCACCAATAATCCTCTGTTGGGTGCTGATTTGAGAGGTGTTGCAGTGAAATTTGTTCATGCCACGGTGATTCAAAGGTGTTACGAGAAAGAACTAAGAGGTTCTACCATACAATGGCAAGGATAGCAAGAAATGGCACATCAAAAAAATATTTTCTATTTCAAACAACTGCCTATCAAATGTAAAGGTGACCTTGAATCCCCTCCTCATGACCTTGCCCCTGAGGAGGTAAAACATGTTAATATCACCCATAGCCAAAAGCGAAATCAAGGTTTAGATGTGTTTGATAAACCTATGCAAGAAAACTTAGAAAAACAATGCTTACAGATTCTTAAGAAAAACAAAAAGAACAATATCACATACATAGTACACGAGATTTACCTTAGAACCCTTAACTGGGAAAACCGGCAAACTCAAAGCCACACCTCTTTCTCATTGTAACAAAAAAGTTCACAATACAATATATAGGTAGTTTGCAGCATCATTCAACCCTAATCCGATAAGCGGTGTTAGAATACAACGGATATAACACCATGGGCTGAAAAACATCCATAACAGAGCCCAATAAGAATATATCAAAGGCTCCACCACCAAACCCCATGATCATGTCGAGATGCACAATCTAGCTGCATGCAAAGAATGCAACACATATCCAACATTCTCCCACTTGTTGAACATGTGACATTACACGGTCTGGACATACATAAAATCAATGGCTTAGGGCAGCAATGCCCATTGATTTACTGTACCAAGAAAACTTCTCAGTGCTCACAGATTTCATCAATGAGTATAAAAATTCTTCAAGGTATCAACATTCCCAAACAATAGTTTGTTCTCTTCAACCATGTCTCTAACAAAATGATATTGCACATCAATATGCCTCATCTTACATGATAAGCAAGGTTCTTTGCCCAAAAAAAATGCAGTTTGACTAACACAATCTATTTGTACACCTTTATATAAGAAACCAACATCTGAACATAGTGTCTGTAACCATACAACTTCCTTACTTGCATGAGTGTCTGTCATGTACTGGCTTAGTTGAGAGTGAAACTACACTTTGCCTCTTGCTCCTCCATCCGACTACTCCATCAAACAAGTTAAGCACATAACTACTTATAGATCTTCCATGACCAAGATCTCCAACCCTTTGTGCATCAACAAAACCTTTGACATCCGATACTCTATTTGGTCTTCCTTGTTAACAAATTGCATAATCTAAAGTGCCATGCAAATAACTTAAAAACCTCTTTACACAATCCAATGTTCCTTCCCTGGGTTAGACATATATCTTCTCATAACTCCCACTACATGGGCAATGTTTGGTCTAGTGCAGACCAGAGCATATATTAAACTTCCCATAGCACTTACATAGAAAACCTAGGGCATGTCTTCAACATCCTCTTGTGCTTTGGGGGCACTATTTTGTAGATAATTTTAAGCCAACATGAATTGAAATATTGATGGGTTTACATTCTTGCATGTTAAATCTCTGCAATATTGTCTCGACATATTTCCTTTGATTCAACTAGAGTTTCCCGTTTAAATGATCACTTTTAATTTCCATGCCTAAAATAAAATTTGCAGCACCAAGATCCTTCGTATCAAACTAAGATGACAGTTGAGACTACTTCCCTCAATCGCTCTTTAAGGGGATGAAATCAAGGGCTGTGAATAACATCCCGAACTATAACCAAGGGTTGACCTTTTATGACCTTACTGAGTTATGCTCAAGACCAAGACCTTACCAAAGCTATCTCAGGTAAGTCTTGAGAGAAGAAAATAGGCTCCCTTAAAGTAATAGGTTTCCTCCACTGTAAAGTTCTGCTCGGCCCCTCCTTACTTATAGGTTATGGGCCTGGATGTGAGGTGTGGCGTGATAGCTCTTTCAACCCACACACCCACCGTCCATACACATATGAGGTGACCAGCATGAAATATATTAGCACACGTCCCCCCTAACCAGCCTTTCAACCCACTCGTCGACCATGAGAAAGAGGAAGACTCCCGCCTCTCTAATAAGTCCAGTTCTGCCCAACTCTGTTATTGAATAGCAGAAGACAACACAATATAGCGAGCCACTATTACGCGTGTCAGATCAAAATAGACTCAAGTGGGGGGGGGGGGAACATCCTTCATGATTTCCTTGTTGTTTCTAATTACAACATATCATCAATATATAATACCACAATAACAAAATGATCACCAACCTATTTGGTATACACACAGTAACCAACTTTGCTCTGTGAAAATCTAATTCCCAATACATGAGTATCAAACTTCTAATACCACATCCTTAGTGATTGCTTCAGGCCATAGAGGAACTTCTTCAACTTACAAATGAGATCCTCTCTTCCTCTCATTGTAAAACCTTTTTCCTACAACATAAAGACTTCTTCTACAAGATCCCCATGTAGAAATGTTGTCCTCACATCTATTTGTTCTACTTCAAGATCAAAAGCAATAACAACAGACAAAAGAAATCTAATAGAAGTTAGCTTAGCAACAGGGGACATGGGAGATAAGATAAGATCATTTTATTCATGTTTAACAAATGAAAACAAATAAGTCAATGGGACTACTAAGTACAAGAGTGTCAATACACTGAGTGAGCACAATGGCCAGTCCTATAGAAAAACCAAAAGTAGATCTAATCTAAAATCTAAACTCTCATAGCCAAAGAAGATAGTTTTACTAAAAAGTCCAAAGCAATACATGCACTATGAAGGGCCAAAAGCCAAACACCTTGGAGGAAAGCCTCAAAAGAGGCTACAAGGGGGAGGGAAGAATCCTTAGTGTATCCTAAACCTATCCCTTGATGAGGAAGAGGAAAGAGAGCCAAGTCATCAACCTCTGTATAAGTGTCCCTCCTAACATCCAAGGTTGAAGAGAAAAAAAGGTTGTGTAGAGGAGCTAGAAGAAGAGTTGGTCTATGACGTGTCTCGTCATCTCAAGGAAGTGGCATGTTGTTATTGTGTGAACGCGGAGGATTGCTTATAGGAAAGGTGAGACTTGTCTTGGGATTTGACTCTACAACTCTGCAAAGGCCTCACTAGTGGGGAATAGGAGGTCACCCTAGGTCTCATGTATCTAGCCCTCGTTGGAATAGTGTCGTTGTCTATATGCCCCTCAATGCCCTTGCCAACTAGAATCATCAAGAAAAGGATGTGATCATATGAGTAGTGTCTAGTGGGGGTGGGTGGCCTAATCATGGAATATTGGAGACCTAGTGCCTCCCTTATGAACAAGACTAAGCATCATTGGTCTTGGTAGAACCGTCCTTGTATCTCGTAGTAGATAGGGAACCAAAAAATAAAGTGCTCCTTTGTGTAAGTTTTAAACCTTTGTAAGTGAACCAATGCATACAAAATCTGAAGCAAATCAGAAAGAACAATGGCACACACACACAGAGATTTACCCTGGAAACCATAACCGAAAAAACCAACCTAACTTAGAGTTGCACCTCTCTCTTCTTAATTGTATTAACTTCACCATTCACAATACAATATTTAGGTATTCCATAGCCTCCAAAACCCTAATCCATTAATCCAAATTAGATTACAACCCTAATCCCTTAACCAGAGTTAGATTACAATGGACCGAAAAACCATAGGCCAAAAAAGCACAAACCAAAATAAAAATGGACCCAAATTTTTCTTTTTGGGGCCCCCTAGACCCCTTATGCTTTAGGATGAGACTAAGTCTACCTGCAAAGAATGCAAGACATGTCCAACACTCTGTCTCAATCTCTTGCATATGACATAGCTGGAAAATCCTATCCTCCCAAGAAATCTAATGCTCGACCTCTATTCAAAATTTATGTGAACCCACTCGCAACTAGCCCAGAAGAATCATGAGCACGTGTATCTAGTGTCGTAACGTGTAAGGGAGTCAAACAAGAAGTGCTCAATGTAGAAGGCCATCTTAAGCTTCAACCTCCCAATGGGTTGAGCCATCAACCTCGATATATTGCATGTATATATCCTTTCTAATAATCATGTTCATCTCTTGCTTATTCTGTAGGAGATGTTCAGGGGCACACAAAGAATACCTAAAAGGAAGGAGGCAATCCATCGAGATTCCAACTAACCAAAGAAGACTCGAAACCTCTAAAAAGAAACAACTGTGAACCCATCTAGTAGGTCTATTTTGAGGCCATGGCCTTTGAGGAGCAGTAAGCAAGATACAAATAATGGTTTGTACCAACTGCCAAGTCTACAAAGTCCCTAATATAATGTAGAAACGAGACTAGTTTGAAGATGGTATCAATCTCAAGCCAGAATGGGTGAGCTGCAAACTCTATCTTAACAATGGCATGGGGAATTGTCCTCTTGCTCTTGATGATACAACAAAGCATAAGGGTTTGTACACACTGTTATCCACCAGGTTGTACCAGGATGGACTTGCAGATGAGCCGCCAAAGATTAAACAACTACTTGTTCAATATTCAGAGTTCAGAAGTCCAACCGACCATTATGGCCCTTTTTCAACTTTTACCACATTTCCATACCCTGCGGGGAATTGTAATAAAATGACTTAAGCATGTGATTTTGTGTAACAGGCTTAGCCACCTAAGACTTAGACACTCATACATTACTCTAGAGTATTTTTTTTTACTTGTTAAATATATTTTGTTGTTCCAAGCGATTTATAATTTCCAAGTTTTTTCACTCAATATCCTCCAAAGATGGAGTAATTTTACTAGTGGATATGACTTAGGGTGTTGTCAAGTATAGAGTCCTATGTATATAACCATGCTAAGCATTATCATAGAGTCTTATGGAAATGTGTTAAGTCCCCCATAGGTTTTTTTTAAAGTTTTATGTCAATAAAAAAATTCCCGTAAAAATGGAATATTTTAATTGTAATTTAGTCATGTATAAAAAGGTGCTACTAGGAGGCATTATATGCCTTGGGAGTATTCGTTTTTGGACTAAGAATACCCACTTTACCTAAGTATCCACTTTGTGAGTGAAATTAGTGATTTTTAAATCACTTAAAATTAATTTCACTCGCAAAAAGGGTCATAAAAGACAAATAAAATGACAAATCAGCAATCCTTAAATCAAGGAAACATGTCTGGGACATGTTTTCCTTGTCTCTATAGTCTACTCGAGTGGTGGCAAGTTGTCTCAAGTGGAAAGCGACTTAATTGGAAGAGAGTTGTCATGAGTTGGACATCGAAGAAGGAAAGGTGCACTTTCTTATTTGGCCACACTTTTTCTCTTTGGAAACATCTTCCTCATCCTTGAGTTGAGTCGCCCTTCTAAATGGGAAACTTTTCCTTTCATGTTTAGGGAGGAAACATCTCTCCCATGCTTAGAAACATCACGCTTTCATGCTTAATATGACTCACTCTTGTGATGGGGAAACTCGCCCTCTTTCTTGGAAAGCTTCACGCCCTCTCAAGCTATATAAGAAGGTCGACCCCTCCTCTCAAACTAGTTGGAGCTTGGGAAATTGATCATTGTATTATACTATGCTATTGTAACACTTTTCACAAATATTGAATAAAGAAGACTTTGGAGGTCATTTGTGGGTGGTCTCATTGTGTGGATGCTCTTGTTCATGGTGTATATGGTATTTGAGGTAACCTTAGATTAGCTTCTTTTGTCATTAATATTCATTGGGCATATCTCTTGGAAGTAAGAATTATCTAAACTTGCTTGTCTTTATAGTTTCTTATTTCCTTTATATTTGAGAAACAAGAGTGCATGTCTATTTGATTTCATATACATGCTTTCTAAATTTCAAGTGTAGGGAATTGTATGTTTAATGCTTTGTTTGGAAAGAGTTGTTTAGCTTACAGGTTCTCAAGCTTGAAGGAGTGAAGACTTGGAGTTCAACGCTTCATTCTTCTTCAAGATTTCTGTTGTGGAGCAAGAGCCCCTCATCCATCTCTTGAAGGACCCCATAGCCCAAGATTCAAGTCTTGAAGAAAAAAACTTTCCTCTCTCTTTCTCAACCTTATTAAATCATACTTCCTTTGGTTACTTTCTTCATGCTTTATTAGATCTAGATTTGATTTAAAAGTTAGATCTAGTTTCTTTTATTGCATGAGTTAACTTAGATCTAGATTCAGAAATTTGATATCTCAAACTGTAGATCTAAGTAAAGAACTTCACTTATTTTTTGCAAATTTTCATATAAAATCTTTAGGCAAAAAGTAAAGTGTTTTAAGTGTCTAGATCAAGCTACTTAGTAGCTTTTACTTGTTTTATAACAGCAAGATAAAGTTACCTAAATATAGCCCTTTTCTAGCTTCTTAAGTTGTCTAAAATTCCAAAAAATCTTCCTTTTTACACTTGGAAAATTTGCAGAAAAAATTTAGCTTAAATTTTCAAATTTTTAGACACTTCTTTAAAGTGTTTTTTTGATGAATTTGAGCTAATTCTTAGCTGGTTTTTAGCAGGTCTACAAATAAACAAGGGGATATGCTGCCCAAACGTTGAGGACATGGAGCTTCCAAGACCCCAAGAAGTACCTTGTACCATTGAAAACTATTGTAAAGGCCAAAAAAACCCTTTGATCCGTTTCTATAAGGATCCCAAAGTCTCCATCAGAGACCATTGTAACCGATTAATAAAATAAGTGGGCCAAGGAGGGCCTCACTTTCTTTTCCCCTTAAGCGGGATTGGTATTGTGGTGTGGTTTCCTTTCTTTGGTTTTAAAGATCAATATTTTCACACCTAAAAGATAAGCTAAAAAATAATCACAACCTTAACTTAGTTGCCTTTTTTTTGTTTCATTTTGAAAGTAATCTCTTAATTGCTAACTTAGATTTATCTTTTGCAAAATTTTCCTTTTTTGGCAAAATAAACCCATCCCCACAGCTCCTCTGAAAAGAGGTTGGTCAGTGTGGACAGTAGTTTAATTAGGAAACATTTACATTTCTGCAATTTACTTTCAGTATTTTATTTTTCTTTTAAAATAAACATTTCCCCTCAGCTCCCGGTGTATGCTCTGAACCCTTGCGAGCTTAGCTCGATCTGGGGAACTCATCAAAACCGGGCTGGTCAGTGTGGAGTAATTTTAATAGGGAAAACTTCAAAGAGAATTATTGCTTGGTTTAGAGAACCGCCTAGAGGGAGTGTGTGAAGTTTCACTGAATACCTCGGGCTTGTTCCCCTCAATGTTGGACCTCCGACACCTCTAGTGAGCTTGTTGGTGAGACTATTGGGTTTCGGCAAGTTCTCAGCAAATCTCAAGGCTGAACGGATAGTCTCTTGAGAGGCCAAATCTAGTTTAGAGTTATTTTCTTGCAACAAGTTGTCTCTCACAAAGCAATAATTTAATCTCATTAATCTACTCTAAAATCTATCTTAAAGACATCTGCACAAAGGCAATTTACACCTTCAACAGCATCTGATCTCATATTTGGCACTGGTCTTAGTTACATACATCAAGAAGCCATTTGCTTTAGGTTTGTATTTATTTCAAAGCTTTTCATTATTTTCAAAGTATCTAATCTGCTTATGGTTGTTTACTTGCAAAGCGCCTGTATCCTTTTTTATATGTTATGCAAGCATTTCTTTAATTGAATATCTTTTTCCATAAGCTCTCATTTTGTGAATGAATGAATGTTATATGTTGCTAGTATAAATCTTTTTGTATTTATCTTTAAAGCAATGAACTCCTAGACTTTTTCTTGTACTTAGATTAGTTCAAGCCTTAGTATATTTTCTTTAGGGACTACCCCCCTTGGCTTCAGTAGGAGTTGGCCTAGACGGAGGAGTCGAGGGACAGGTGGCAGCACCTTGACTCGAGACTTGCCCCCAAGGACACACCAAGTGGATTGAATATTTCTTCCACATCACCCAGGTGTGTATAAAGGCGGCAACACACACTCCATCTTGGCCCAATTTGACTCATGTAGGCTAGGCCCCCACACCTCAGAACCATAAAGAATCATGGGCCAAATGATAGAATCCATGGGATCCATCTTGGATGATATGCCCTAGAAGTGATTCCGGAAACTTTGTAGCTCAAGGAAAGCAAGGGACCTATACCACTTATTGATCTGAGGTTGGAATGCCTTCCTCAACCCAAACCTAGGCCTTGAAAACTATACTCCCAAGTGGGTATAAACTATGGTGGTCTCAATCTCCCCACCCCTCGAAAAAATAAATGGAAGTCTATAAGGACATTCTTTAAACCATTGAAGATCATCACCTTGGTTTTACCCAAGTCGACCGTCAACTGTCAAAGATCACAAAATCTAGATAAGGCATCTAACTGGCTCTGCAAACCCTCCAATGTAGAGATTAAGCAGATCACATCATCTATGAAGAGAAGGATCGAGATCAAGACCTAATGAAGAAAACAACCATCCCTAGGCTATATATGCTCGTATAGGAAGGAATCCATCTCGTTGTTAGATTTTCATTAGTTTCGTTAACATTAAATTTACCATAGCATTTTTGTCTTCTTTTAACATTCAATAATCATATACTGAAATATATAAGCAACAGATAAACAAGCACAAGTAGACACAAACATTTGTCCTGGGAAAACCTCATACTCAGGGAAAAACCCAACCAACTTTTCTTAGAGAGAATATTCCAATACAACCATGAACAAGCTCTAATCACAAGAGCAAACCAACAATGAAGAACCCTGATAACAAATACTTATCTCTTCCTCTTGTCAAACCCTAGCGAGGGTAGACAACTGATCAACACCACAGAACTGACACCAAGATAACACACCACAGAGTTGGCACCAAGATAGGTGCATCACTAGAACTGGCACCACAGAGCTTGCACCACTAGTAACTGGTAACTGCAACTACTACTGCTACTGCAATTAATAACTGGCACAAAGCAACTCAGCAGCACCACGCAACTTCTCCAAAGATAGCGCACAAGAAAAATCACCAAGATCCACCAAGAATATCCTTCCCCAAGTGGGGCGCACTCTCCAAGAGAACCAAAGACCAGAAATAGTGAAATTGTTGCAACTGCAGCTACAGCTGCCTAGTGCGCACTCCAAAAGGAGAGTTGTCTGTCTGTACAAATACTAACCTAGGCGCATGTTTGGGGCCGACTTCTTATTCTAGGTCTTCAAGTTTATTATTTCTATGGGTCGACTTCTCTTCTTAGAAATTATATTTCCACTATATTATTATTTCCTGTGGGCCAACTTCTCTTATGCGGTCTTCTATTTCACTTTATTCTTTTTCGAGGTGTTCTTCAACTATTCAATGGTCTTCCTTTGACTTCTTGGAATCTTCTTCTTCTCTAAGAAAAGTTGTCTAGGAGGGAATACCTCTCGCAACTACTAAAACATCAACACTCCCTTTTAGCTAGGGAGGTATTATTCCACGATGTTTTCTTCTAGTAGTCCACTGAGTCAATTCTCCTCAAAGACGACACTTTTTCGGTAAGCCTTTCCTCAAGAATCCTTATCTTACAAAGCTTACCTGGCGACTCCACTAAGCATGATTCCCTTATTTCTTTGATAATTTCAAGAAAATTATCTAGCGACTCCACTAATGATGAAGCCAACTATGACTTCTCAATGGGACCCGGGAAATTTCAAACCTTTAGACATGAGTAAAATCACGGGATACCCACGACAAATGCCCACGAAGTACGAAAGGTGGCTCCCTAGATTCACTGGTAGTGATGGGGAAAGAGTCGACTATCACATGAGTGATTTTTGGGCTTTCTTTCAACGTCATCCTATCAGTGACGATGCTGAAGGTTTGGCAATGAAACTTTTCTCTGCCACTCTTCATGGAAATGCTAGGAAGTGGTATGATGATCTCCTTGTTGCTAGCATCACTTCTATGGACCAATTAGAAGAAACCTTTCTCAAAAGGTGGGGTATGAAATTGGAAGATATCCAAACATTACTAAAAGAACTCGAGTATGCAAAACAAACTGAAAATGAGACTGTCAGGGATTTCCGGGATAGGTTTGACAGCTTACTATATCAGATTCCTAGAAACCATCATCTCGAAGACAAGTACCTTTTGTATCTCTTTACCAAGGCGCTCTCGGTACATTTAGGGTTCCTCCTAAGTAAGAAGAGGCCAAAAACACTCTACGAAGCTTATAACATGGCCATGCAAAACGAGGCAAATATCCTTTTGTCCAAGGGAGAACACATCTTCTCCCTAGGGACCAAAATCAATGACCCTGAAGGTACCCCAGTCACTCTTAGCTTGGAAAGATTAGTTTCCCTTGAAACCTTTGTCGCTGATTTCCAAGAAGAAGGGGAACAAATTATTGACCAACAAAATGCTAAGGGAAAAGATCTTGATGAAGTTTTCCAACCCCATAGGGAAGAGCAAGGGATTGTTGAAGACACAGTTGAGGAGTTGGAACCCGAACAGTATGACGAAATATCAACATGCCCTCCTCTCTCTGATGAAGCCATCCATGAGCCTTTTTCCCCTGCACAAGAAGAAACAAACACAGTAAGTATCCCTCCTCTCCAAAATTTTGATGATTCTCTACTTTATGATTTGGGAAGTGAGGAGGAGATGGATGAGCCTTTGAATGTTCTGAATCCTTCATGTTATGATACAGATAGTGACATAGTTGATATTGATGAGTTCATACATGTCGGAAGACGTAAATGGGATGTAGTTGGTTATGATATGGACACCATTTACGACATTGAGAATCATTTCCAAATGTTGCCTTCACAGTTATCACAACAGGTTACTTTTGATTTTGACTAGTGGCAACAAGGAGATGATATGTTTACCGATACTTTCCAAACACCCAAGGTTGACCTAGTCCCTTATTTTCCTGATGATTTTCGGTCTTACCTTGAGGGTTTTGATGAGTACTCCTCTGAGCACTTGGATGCATTCCATGAGAGAGATTATCAACCACCGTTGTGCTCAAGTCTTGGTAGGAGTAAAAACAATGTTTTCTTGAAGAAGGATTCTTGTGACAGCTCTCTCAAGCCACCTCCGATTACTTTACCTTGTTGTGTCATTAAAGGTGTAGTTGGGAATTTTGTCCTTTGTATTGAGTTTCCTCTGAGGCAAACCCTAGAGTTCAAGGGTAGGTTGAATACCTCAAGAAAAAGTCTGTCATCTTAGCCTTTCAACCTTCCCTTAAGTTGTTGTCAGTCATCTTCTAGATCCTTGTCAATCCCTTCCAGGGTTTCAGATTATGAGGACGTCCTAGGTAGCCAATTTTCAGACCTTATGAGTCAGTCTTCTGAAACTTTGACTTTTCACGATCCCTTCCTGAAGTGGATTGAGCACTTTCCTCACAGAATGACTTGGCATGATTTTATCCCTCCCACCCGCCTCTATGAGTTAGACTTTATGACTCCCGATGATACAATACATTTTCTAACCCATGTTATTTTTGTGCTTAACTTATCATTGTTTTGGTTTATGATGAAGCACAAAGGCAGGTATTGTGAGACGTTGCTAGGATGGTTTCACTGGTTGTTTGACTACACAACATCCAGCCAACAGGTAACAGGTCATGCCATAGATGTTGAGGTTCTCATGCGCTCTACGGTGAGCACATATCCCCGAGTTGGAGCAAGATGTTATCCCCAGTTTAGGGATAACTAAGAAGATTATGTCTCGAGGCCCACAGGTCCTAGACATGGAGTACCGAGAGCCAGATCGACTTGAGCATGGCCCTGGAGGGCCCATCTTTTCTTTTCTTCAGCACCTCCACCTTGTCAGCAGCAGCAGCATCCATCACCTCGGCCTGGTCCTGTAGCAGAAGTGGATCTTGCTCCATGAGGTAATGAGTCCGGGTATCATGGTATGTGTCACTCTGATCCTCAAAACCTTTGAACATGTGCATGTGATTCTTTTTGTTTCTAACAGGTGCTTGGATCTTATGCCTATCCACTTGACCATATCTGGGGGGATGACAGGATGCCCTAGTAAGCTTGTGCCCATAGGTTTTGAGTTCCCACTGGGGGGATTCAAGAAAAGCCATCGTCCTCTCCCACCATACTTGCCACTTTCCATCTTTCTCCCGCTCATCCATCCCATTACACTGGTCTGGGCATTGGGTTGGACAAATATTTAAGGGTTGTACCTTACCTTGTTCAAGGATGAAGCAAAACAAGTCGTGAGTTCCTTCTTGGAGAATACTTTGTCAAGTTATTTTAAAAGTGGAGTCGTCAGATGATCAAGTTTATCAAACAAACAAGAGCATCAAACAAAGCAAAACAAGAAGGAAAACAAAACTTAAATTTATTAAGTTGGAACAAGAATTGGATATCAGTGAGTGCTTCGTCTTCGAGACTTTCAAGCAGCCTACAAGGATTGCTCCCTATAGTATACTTGATAGATTTGTTCAATGGAGTCACCACTTGGAAAGAAAGCAAACAAAAATAACCAATGCAAGTTAAAAAAAAAAAAAATAGGGACTAAAGTTTATTGTTTAGTTCTTAAAAAATAAGTTAAGTCGTTTAGACCAAGGATAAAAGACTTATCCCCAACAACGACGCCAAAGATGTTGTCGTCCTTATACACACTTGCAAACATGAGCTAAGTCTTGCTCACTTAGTGTGTCCTTGGAGGCACAATGCCTAGGTTCAAAGCCCACGCTGTCACTTTGACTTGAACCTCTTCCGTCTAGGCTTACTCCTAGGGAAGCCAAGGGGGGTAGACCCTAGTTTCTAGATGAGATTAACCTTAAGTTCTAGCAGTTGGTTTTAATTAGTTAGAAGGTTGGAGGAAAATCTAGCCTATGATGCAAAGGCAGCAATGCAATGTGCAACAATTAAAAATGACAAGCAAGCCTTTTCCTAGGACAACTAAGACTAGTGCCTAAGATTGGGCAAGGGGTCAACTATAGTTTGAGGGAGGTTGATTACAATGTTACAAATAAATAAGCTACTTTACAACAAGATTAGATACAAAGATTTACAACTAAATACAAGATGAATAGATCATACAAAGCAAGATACTAACTAAATTCGTTTCTATGTGCAAATTAAAGAACACATCAAGCCTAGCATGCTCAACAATAGAATGTCTCCCAAAGGGATGCACAATTCTATTGTGACTGCTTTCAATGGCAAGCAAGATTACACAAGATCTAACAAGGAAGTGCCTCCAAAGGATGCGCAACCTCTTGAGGGACCAAACCAAAGATATAAACACCAATTAACTTAAAAAGATATGCTTGAAGGGAAAATGCCCAAAAGCACAACTATTACTATTTAGATATTAATCCACAACACATAAATTAAACTTGCATGAAAAGTAAGTGTGAAATGAAAGTTGTTTGCAAGATAAGTTAAATGCCAACCACAAAAGATATACCAAGTTAATGCCCAAAGTTGTAGAGTGGATTAAGGAGTTGATTAAGTTATTAAGTTAAGAGTGACTCCTAGCTAAGTGCCAACCCAATACTCCCCCCGCTTGTACCAAGTAACTGTTGGGTCCTCAAGAAGTATGGCAACAAGGCCTACCCTAGCTCCACAGGTCAGCCCAAGGGAAAAGAGTACTCTCGGAAAGGATGTTGAGCGCCACAAGACCGTCCTCAGCCTATCACCTTCTGTTGCTTCCTCTAGTCCTCGTTTAAATGGCAAAGTTGGGTCAGTAGAGGTGTCCTATTAAGTCTAGTTGATTATTAGGCCTATGGACTAAGTTAATTTTAATGTATAGGTGTGTAAAAAGTGAGATTTGCTTGCCCAAAAAGTGTGAAAAAGTGTCAAAACCGAAATATTAAACTTGCAAGTTATGAAGTTTTAAACCATAAGATTGTTACTTGAAAAGCATGGAAATAAACTCAACAATAGCTTGCAATGAAAATAGATTGTTTAACACCATTTACATGCCCATATTTGCTTGCAAATTAAAAAGATAAATGCTTAAGAACCAAAACTTGCAAAGTAAATGGAAACTTAAAGCATGAGATTAAACCTATGCCTCCATGGGTTTAAGCTAGCATTTAGTTGTGTGAGATCTACTTCTAGATGATTTTAATCCATTAAGCACAACACATTAGAAATAGATAACTAAGCTAGCCATACTATATTGGAGGTTGGTTAGGCCGACTTCACATCCAAGGTGTAGGAAACTAAAGAATGAAAGAAGAACTTGAAAGGAAAAACTGAAATACAAACCACTCACAATGGCACAAGGTGGAGGCAAGCCTTTCTATTTCGTGCCAAAGGGGGTTAGAGAACAAACACACTAAACTAAAGCAATCTAGCCACACAACCTTGTCCTAATGACAAGTGGGGCAAAGAATGAAAAAAAAACAATAACAGAAAATTAAAAGAGGATGCAAGCCACTTGGGGACCCCCTTTGGACTTGCTACAATACTTAGAAATGAGAAAGGAAAGGTTGGGTATTGTTACCCAATCAAAGGAGGGGTCCTTTGTGTGTTTTGTTACTGAAAATGGGCAGCATATACCCTTAACTTGGTGAGAACCTGCAAAAACCAGCAAGCTATTGCTTGCTGGAATGTTGCAAAACACAGAAAAGTTCAGAAAATTTTTATTTTTCAACAGAAATTTTTTGCATAAAAATTTCTAAAAATTATATTGATGTATTGACCTATCTAAGAGTGTTAGCAAACCAAATCTAATATGGAATTAACAGAAAATAGATCTAAGAAAGAAGAAAGAGAGGAGTTTGAGTTAAGTTATGAAGGAGAGCTTCCAACTTGAATCCAACCTTACAAACCCTTGAAGCAACCTGCAACTTGTGAAACCAATGTGAGATGAGAGCAATAGTTAATAAGATAAACAAGTAATACAAACTAATTTGCACTACTTAATATCCTACTCAAGTAGATCTACAACTACACTATTGTATGATCTATCCAAACAAACTAATTTGCTTTAGATATTTACTCTAGATCTCAAATAAGAAAAACACAAAGAACAAGATCACCTCCAAAGCATGTGCACCACGACAAAATCTCAAGAACACCAAGATCCTCCAAAGCTCTTTCTCATTAACCAAATGAGGAGGGTGTAGCAACTAATTGCTACAAGCTCCTCTCCAAAATAGAGCAAGAATGAGTGAAAGCAAGAATGGAAGACGAGAGAGGGATGAGGCAAGAATTGGGTAGCATAACACTAGCTCAAGAGATGGTGAGAAATGAGTGAGGGAGGGATCTTATTTATACTTGGGAAGGCAAAGTTACCCCTCTTGGATGAGAGCCAAATGTCAAAACCCAAGTCAAAGTGAGAATCTCAAGAAGGGGGGGGCAACTTGTTGAAATAATGTAACTACAAAGTGTATTCTTATTATTATTTGATATATTATTTATTGGATCAATCCCCATTGTGGATTGATCATGTCGGCTATTGTAAAAGGACCAAATCCCCTTTTGCGGATTGGTCATAATGTAATTGTAATAGGCAGAAAGAGAAGTCGGCCCCAAAATATATCAAAGAGGCCCCGAAATATAATAAAGGTGGTTATAACCACCCAGTTTGAGAAGTCAGCCCTGCCAGTGAAGAAACACTTCACACGTGCCAGATTTGCATAAATAAGGAGGCTAGCGCCTCACTTAGACACAACTCACTTGTTCATTGAGAGACAAGTTTCGAAGCTGCAGTTGGAGAAGAGAGAGAGAGAGAGAGAGAGAGAGAGAGAGGCGCATCTTTAGGAGAGGACTTTCTGTATTTGCTTGAGTTATCTCTTGGCATTGTATTGGCTATCTATAATAAGGAAGTTTTGTTGGGTTTTCTTCCCCTAGAGGGTTTCCCAGGATAAATGTTGTGTCTCTTGTGATTGTGTATTTCTCAGTGATCTTATATTATGCTATTGTTATCTATTGAAATGCAAAGAACTATAATAATGGCTTAAACATTAACACAACTCTAGGGTTTTGGCATGGATGAATGAAGTGGCAATGAGTTGGAGTGAGTTGGCAAGGCTTTGACAAGTCAAATCATGAGTTGTAGGGTCTAGGGAAGCGCACCAAAGGATAGAATAAGTCTCCCATTAATTTTTTTTATTATTTTTTTACTTTTTGGAGACTTTCTAGAAGGGGGGGCACACCTCTCTAGGGAAAATGACGTTTTTGCTTAATGGTTAGGTGAGGGGGTGATGTGAGGGTTGGAAAAGGTTAGGAAAGTGTTTTCTCATCATCTCCCACCTTTACTTTACTCAATTTGCTTAAGATTACAAAAATTGACATTTTTACCATGTCAAGCTTAGCAATTAAAATTGTTGTTTTGACTGACTTGGACTCCCTATGAACAAACACCTAGCAAAAGTTGTCCAATTGAGATGAAACTTGGTCCAAGGGTGTAGGGGGTCTCATTCCATTTCTTTTGAGCACAAATACCCCTATGAAAAATCCAAGGACCTCGTTTTTACATTATTTATCAAAATTTAATTAAAATTAATTAATTAAATTATCCAACTTAAGCAATTTTAATTAATTAAAAAAAACCTATCTAGACTCGATGGAATTCCGCAAAACTTCTAGAGATGTTTTACATGGTCATTTGCATCATTCCTAAACACTAGCCACCAGAGGATGACACCATTAGAATGCCTTTCACCACTTTGGAGGAATTATTTGTGGGAGTGAAAAACTCAAGGGAAATTAATAAGGCCGGTTAGGCCAAATTAATAACCTGAGAAAAAAAAACACTCAATGAAAGGAACTCTCCTAATGAAGAAATCATAAGGTAACTGACCTAACTATGATCCATGTAGACCTATTACATTATTATCCCACGCAGGGGAGCGGAGATTCCAATTACAAAAATACGTGTTGAAGGCCAAAAATGCCTTGTAAAACTAGGAAGTCCCTGACTTGGTAGCATTTGATGATGCATATCTTCATGGTACATGGAGTTGACCCCTAGTTGAATAGGTGGTCAACACCTAGGAAAGTCGTTTGGCAAGTGAAGCATGGGCTAGGTCCATCTAGCTGTCCTCTAGGCCTTCATTATTTCATCTCTGTGATTCGACATGTGGACCCTTGGCATCCAACATGTGGGCTTGTAGCCCCATGGAAGCCCAAGCTAGGCTTGTTCTCCCAAAACTGTCCACCAACTAGGTCCTGCAAAGACAAATGAGCATGCCCTCCAAGGATCTCAAGTCATAACATCATGATAAGTGAATCCAATCAATAAATGAGCCACCTAAGCATGTGCATCAAAGATCACTATATCAAACAATTAATTGCTCAAGGACACTATGCGACTTGTCAAGCTTGAATATGGGAGGGTTGACGAGGTGTCCTATTGGGTAGATCTTTCCCTAGGTCAAGGAGAGTTTCCAGGAGATCCCTTTCTAAGCCATGTAAAGTGGGTGAAGTGGTTGGGGTGAAGACTCAATGGGCATGGGGCTCATGACATACAAGGGGTCGTAGTGTCTCATTCATGGGTGCCTTTGTAGAGGGTGTGTGGGACATTCGTCCACAATGCAATTTTTCCAAGCCTATTAATTGCCATTCTTTTATTCTTTCATAATTTTAAGGAGAGGTTGAAGGTCACTGCCCTGGTGTGGTGACCAGATAATGGCAATGTCACCCACAAACACCTAGTGGAAATGAGAAGGTTGGCTCGTGATGAGACCCCCTTTCTCTCAGCCATGCAACTGAGAGCCATTACCCTGGTTTGGTGACCAGATGATGGCAATGTCATACCACTAGATATTCATGGATGTGATAGGTCATCTCCTAATGAGACCTCCTATCCTTCAACTAACCTTTTAAGCATTTTTTATTATATTGTGGGTCCCCTTTACTCAAAGATAAGTGTTTCACTGCTTTCTTGGGTGATCACTAGGCGAAGCATCTGGAAGGTTCATACAAGGCTTTTATCTTTTACCCAACATCAATCCCTCTAGGACTTCAGCCCCTTCTTCCAATAGAATGAGGGACAACCCCTTCTTGGGTCAATACACCGTAGAATCCCAAGAGATAAAGAAATGGAGGGGAATAATAATGGAAAGTGGTAAGTATGGTTGGGAACAGTACGATGGCTCTTTAAGGGAGTTCCTAGTAGCAAACCCATCCCCAAGGAAGACCACTTACTAGGGCACAATGTCAACCACCAAGGTGAAGTAGGGCGAAAGGCATAATGTCCAAGCATATATCATGAAATCTAGAGCAATCTAAGATACAACATACTCAACTGGCTTAAATATTGAAATGATGCTCACCATAATACTGACTTGTACCTCGTGGAGCAAGGCCCACTGCCTTCCGGAAGCCAGCTGATGTGGTGGATGCCATCTGGAAATCTGTGGCCATCTGTGGTGGTGAGAGGGGTTTCCATCTGTGCAAAAGGGTATTGTTGGTCATGTAGTCTCTCGGCACTCCATATCTGCAACCTGGGGGCCTCGAGACATAATCTCCTTAGTTATCCACAAAATGGGGATAACAGAGCATGTTATCTCATTATGGTGTGGTTGTGGTTTCTATGCTTATCTTGGATATGGATGATGGTCCTAACCCCCTAAGGGGTTAGATGTGGTGTTAGGAGGTATATGTTTCACAACGCTATTGGAGTTTCCTAGTGACTAGGTGTGTCGATCGATGATGTTGGTTTGTCACTAGGAGGGGTGTTCTACATGGTCCTCTTGTGTTGATGTGTGGTGGCAACATACTTGATGAATAGACGGGTCAGCATTTTTGTTGTCCCCCTCTCTTATGATGCTAATGTGGTTGGAGGATGTGTTGTGGTAATGCACTTTGCCTTGGTGGGATTTCCATAGGTTATATGACTTGAGATTGTAACATTTTCTAGACATCACCTAGGTGGAAATGTGTTTGATGATGTTAATACCCTTATGGATGTACTTTTTTCCTAAGTTTGAGTTAGAGTGGGGGGGACTACATACATCTTCGATGATCAAGCCTCTTTCTAAGGTTTGATGAGGTATTAATCATGTTATAGTCCTTTGGTGGTGCGCCCTAAGTTCAAACCTAGGTGGAGCTTCTATTTGGTCATTGTGTTGTTATCATGGTGGTTTTTTCTAGGACATATAACATATTTCCATGGTACAGCACTTGTTGGAGTGCACCACCCCTCTTTGGCCCACAAATGTTCATGTTGCTTTAATCAATTGGTGACTATTGGGAGGTTGGACTATGGCTTTACTTGAGCATTAACCTTTGTGCACACATGTGAGGTTGATTTAACCATTTTATTAACTTGGATGTTAATAGCTTGAGCACCTTACTTCACTCAGTAGTTGTTCACACTTGGCGGGGTTATTTGGTGGTTATTTGAGGCTTTATTATGGAGTGTTCCTCTCTTGGGCATAGTTTCCAAGGCATTCATGATGATATTATTGTTGGAGAGGTTACCACATTCTCCTAGGGCGCTCTCTCTCTTGTGCACATGGTTTGGGGATTTGTTTATGGTATTGGGAAATAACACATGGTTTTGGCTTGGGTATTGATGAGTTCTAACCACTTATGGCTTTTCTTCCTATGGAACACTTCACATGGAGATATTGTATTATTTGTCGGGTGGTTGAGGTAGTTACATGGCACTGTTTTTGTTATGAATATAAACCTATGTATTAAAAATAATAAATAATACAACAATAATATAATAAATAATTATAAACTCATGACTAATCATAAAGGGAACCTTAGGCCATATATTAAGTCGTGCCCCCCAATGTACAATCATTCATTTTTTCATCATTCAATAATTATTCAATCTTCTTATAAAATATTATTTTTTATGCCATCAAGCAATAGAAATTATTCTTCTACACCAAGAGGTATCAGAGTCGAGCACATATCCATACAGCCACCAACAGTGCAGCCGCCGTACCATCCATACATCTACCACCCCCATCTGTACAAACGTAGTTGCCAAACGACCCACCGTACCTATCTGTACAGCTTCAGCCACAAATCTGTGCTCGATCAAACTGAAATTCACGTCCGTACAATTGATCGGAGACAGTACAGACGCCATTACAAACCGTCGTACTTATCCGTACAACTACAGCCGCCATTTTTTGTCGTACCGCCTGAAAATTGTGTCCGTACAAATTGAAAATTGGACAACCGTTGTTGTACTACAATTTAATAAATCGATTTCTGTACAGCAAATTAAAAGTGTCTGTACAGAGAATGTGCAAATAATTCAGGTGTTCGTACTACGAATTAATACGTCGATACAACTAATTAGTGTGTCCATACAACCAATAATTCATCAATTCGTCCGTACAATTAATTAATTCACCCATTTAAATTAAGAAATTTGGCTAATTGATTGTGGTGCCATACAATTCAATTAATTTACTAGCAGTAAAATTAAAATTTGGACAAAATTAGTAGAAAAACTTCGTTGGTGACTAGGAAGATGTTGATGAGCGAATTCAATCCGCTAGTGACTAGGAAGATGTTGATGAGCGAATTCAATACAAGATTGGACAAAATGCAAGCAAGGCAACACCAATTAGAAGAATAGATCAAGCAAAACCATGATAGATTACGAGATGAACAAGCTAAGATGAGTGGGATGGTTGTTAAACTACAAGAGGAAGTCACTCAAAATCACCTCAAGTTATAGTAGAAACAAGCAAGGTTAAGTGCCAAAATCAATACAAATCACGCAGGATTAAAAGGTCTCCTAGCAAATCTTGTTAAATCTCAAAACAATGTCGACCCACGACAAAATTCTTCAAATGCTTCAAATCCTCCAAGTTCGCCTAACACACCAAACGTGCAAATAAGTATACCCCCGTCTAACATAGCAATCTCACAGATAAATATACCTCAGGGAATGGTAGTTCATAATCAATTCCCTCCATATACCAACTTTGCATATCCACCTAGAGCCAAACTTGAACTGTCAAAATTTGATGGTATTGAAAAACAAGTAGTGGTCTAGTTCAACAAGGCAGAAGAATATTTCGAAATCTATGGTCTATAACGACGATGAAAAAATCAGATATGCATCCATGCAACTAGAGGGAGACGCGTATAACTGGTATAGGTGGTGGAAAAGAGCAGGATACGCAATAAGTTGGAATAAATTTAAAGATGAATTCTTTAAACGATTCCAAGGTATCAAAGAAGAAGATTTCTTCAGTGAACTCAACAAATTTAAACAAAAGGGAAGCGTGGATGACTTTACACATGAATGGGAAGCACTCGCTACAAGAGTACCTAGTTTGTAAGCAAGGCATCTAATTCAATCGTCGGACTTAAACAGCACCTCCAGAATGAACTAAAGCTACATGATATAACCAATGTTCCACGGGGACGTATCCCCCAGGGTGGGGGTCACGGTCCCCACGCTTACCACGTCCCTGGAACGAGGGGACTCCTAGGGGGACGTTTCCCCACGTCCCCTTTTTGGGGAGATGCGGGGAGACGTGACTCCCCAAGGTGGTGAACAAGTCTCCCCGAAAGGGGGACTCCCAGGCGTCCCCCCTTGAAAAAGGGGGACTTCTAGATGCCCCCGCCCCCCAAAAGGGGGACTCCTAGACATCCCCCGGATATTTTTTTGCCTAATAAGTATTAAAAACAAAAACAAAAAAATTTAAAAAGCAAAAATTAAAAAACAAATATATATATAAAGATAAAAGTTAAAACACAATTAAATTTTAAAGCACAATAAATAACTCATAAGTTATCACATGCCATCTTGTAACTTATATGAGAGTGACTTTGACCCAGAGATAGATAGTAACATTCCCTTTGATGGTCCTCATGGCTTCTTGTAGGAGATAGATGTAGAGGACCAGTCAATGAGAATGACTCCATGATGGTCATTTTAAAATTTATTTTCAATGTTCATTGCTTTTTCAGTTTTAACTTTTGAGTCTTAACTCTAGATACTGATGACCTCAAACCTTGACTCGTCACCCTTTACTATTTTAAACTTTTGGGTTTGAGTAATTCCAATTTACTATTTCAGACTTTAGTATCTACTATTTAGTATTTTGCTTAGTACTAATTAATTAGATTATAGAATGATGAATGGTGAATTTAATTTTTAAATCAATGTATCAATATTTATTATTTTACTATTTATGTTTCAACTTTCATTTATGATTTATGAATCAATGTTTTTCATTATTGAATTTGAATTTGAATTTTGAATCATGTTTGATAGTTTATATCATTTACAAATTTGAATTTTCATTTACTAATTTAGTAGTATTTAGTATTTTAGTATTTACTGATGAATTTGCATGGGATGAACATTGAATTGTTATTGATGAGATTTTGTCATTATTATTTTTATCTTTAAAACTTTATATTTTATATTTTTTTATATTGTATATATGACATCCCCCCGTCCCCCATTTCCCTAAAATCCCTAAAATTTGGGGGAACTTCCACACATTCCCCTTGTGCGTCTCCCCGCACCCGCGTCCCCCCGTCTTGGAGACTTGGTGGAACATTGGATATAACAACTATGGAAGACGCAAAACATAAGGCTAAAGTTGCAGAGAAAAATTTTGAGAGGTCATCATTACAAAATTTCAATAAGACTTATTCACGATGAAAGGAGAGTGATTGTAGGTTCTGTGGAGACAAGTGGTCACCAAGTCACAAATGTAGCAATCAGAAATCTAACAAACATGAAAATGAAAGGCAATCAGACACTTCCATAAGCAACTCCAATGATGATGAAGTAAAAAGAAAGAAAAATAAATGTCATAAATGTGGTAAAAATTGATTTTCAGGCCATAGATGTGCATCTAAGCAATTATATCATTGCAAAATCGTTAGGGGAAAGGAGGTAAAGGTTCCTGCTGGGAAAGACATGTCAGATTCTGATGACGATGAATCACCACAGGTGTCATTAACTTCAATCACGTGCATAAAATGAACTCATGAGGAACATAAGTCAGAGGTTTTAGTCCAGGAAGAAAAAACACCTCTAGTACATTATACTCCACCTCATATGAGGAGGAAAGGTACTATCTGTTGATGTTTCAATATAATAGGTTAAGCATGAAGTTCATTCCATTTTAGCATTTAACCATAACCATAAATGCTGCAGCAACCAAGATCACAAGAAGAAGCACCATGCACAAGAACACAAGATGTATCCTGGGAAACCCTTCTCAACAAGGGAAGAAAACCCAGCCAAATCCTTTGCTATATTCTTCAAGAGAAAGACCTTCACCACCAAGATAAACCCTAGCACACAAGAGAGTGCTTCAAACCCTAGAACTCTAGCGCCCAAGAGAGGTGCACACTTTTCCCAAAGAAGTGTACTTGCTGAAATTTCCAAACTCACAAGAAGGATATGATTCCACAATGGGGAATCTTCCTTTACTTATATTAGACTTGTCCTATCAACAGAAGTGTCTATTGGCTCAATAGGGCCGACCTCTCTAAGTCACAATATAATTATTATTATTATTATTATTATTATTATTATTATTAACCAGATTAATTATCTTTTACATTTATTATTAATCACATTAAGGTGGGGCTGACCTGTACCCCTTACATAACAATTAGGGTTACAGGCAGGTCTGACTCTTGAACAATATATAGCAAAGGATCTGATACACCCACTAGTGCTCATTCACTAGGGGCACATCCATAGGGTTGTCATATCTCTGGTTTACTGCATTACACAGAAGAACCATATCTTCACACGTTCACCTGTGCTCGTCCACAGGCATGTCCACTCTACAGATTTTCTTTCCCACTGCCTCACACGGGAGAATCATCCAAATTCTTCTCGTCAACTCTACTGCTCAGAGGAGGCTAATACATCATCTTCATTTCTGTTCACATGATGATGCACCCAGCAATTTGGGATTTCACACGTTCACCTTGTGCTCAGCCATAGGCACATCTAACTCAACAGATCGTCTTTCCCACTGGATAATCATCTGGAGTTCTTCTCAACTCTCTGAATGGAGGTCATCTCTACGTTCCTAGCTCTGTCTCAGGCAGAAACCACTTACCCTTCTTAGGGGCTTTCTCTCAGGTTTTTAAGCTGAGAGAAAGACTCACATAGCTGCAATGATCCTCATCTCATAGGTTTGTAAGGTGGAGAATGTCTCACATAGTTGCAATCATCAACACTCCCTCTCAGCTAGGGAGGCATTCTTCATTATGCCAAGTCTCACACGGATGTACTCTGAATTTTGTCTTGGCTGGAGTCATCAATACTCCCTCTCAACTAGGAAGGCATTCTTCATCAAGTTGGTTTGGTGAAGATGTCTGCAATCTTCTTATGTGTAGGAAGGTATTGCATGTGTACAATTTTCCTCTGCATCATATCTCTGATATAAGAATATTTCATCTTGTCGTGTTTCGATCCATCAGGAAACATTGGGTTCTCAAGGAGCGTTACACACAGCTCTTTGGTTATCATCATAGGATCCATCTCATGGTCAAGTAAATCTGTCAGAAGCTTGTGAAGTCATATTGCTTCGCACACTCGATGTTATATACTATGCCTCTGTTGTTCAAGGTCACAAAGTTTTGTTTCCTGCTGCATCAAGAAACCATGGAGAAAAACAACCGGATGTGCTCTTCCGGTTCACTGTACTTTCTGCTCAATCTGAATCGGCATATCCTGAAAACTCAAGTTCACACTAGAGGCATATCACAGGCCATATACAACTGTGCCTCATATATATCTCAATACATGTTTTGTTGTTGTCTAGTGAGTCTGTCTCGGTTGACTCATGAAATGACTAAGCACACTCACTGCATGGCATAAATCAGGTCTGGTGTTAACCAGATACAACAGTGATCCAATCAACTGTGGATCAGTCTCGTCTGATTCATCATCAATCTTTTTCTTTAAATCCATCACGGTGGATTTTGCATTCTGTCATACTGAACTTCTTTAATGATTTTCACTGTGTATTTTCCTTGACTCGGGAAAATCTCATTGGTCCTCTGTCATACTCCTTGTCCCAAGAAGTAGTGCATCATACTCAGATTCTTCATCTCGAATTCAGAAGTCAAGGATTACTTGTATCCAACAAGGCTTTCTGAATAAGTCATCAAAATCAGGCTCTCGTCACCAACACCGTAATAATATAGGTTTGGATCAGCAACTTTCTTGATGAAATTCAAACTCATCAAGAATCTATCTATCTGATATAGTTTCCAGCTCATGGATGGTAGTACGGATGGAAGTGTATCGGGTCTACTGGATCAAGTGTCTCATCATAGACTACTCCCTTTGTTTGTGAGAAACCTCTGTCTATAGATCTTGTTTTGTATTTCTTGATACTTCCATCAACTGCATATTTGATCTTATAGATCCACTTGGAAGTTACCACAGACTTCCCTTCTGGTCCCTGAATAATATCTTATACATCATTTTTTAAGATATATTGGTATTCTTCTGTTATGGCATCTTGTCATACCTGTTCTTTTGTTGCTTTTCTAAGACAAGGAGTCTTAGCATTAATGAAGTAGCTCATGACAGAATGATAGTTTGAAAATCTCTTTTGCTTTCTCGGGATGTGCCTTCAGAGGCTTGTATGTTTCTCTGCCTCTGGCAGAGTGAGTCTAGGTAGACTTATTATGCCTTACTGCAATATCTCTGAACATATCAATTGGAGAACTTGGATCAACTGTAAGAACGTTTGTCTCCCTCTAAACTGCTTAAGGGGGAGGAGGTACTTGTCTCACTGTCAATCTCTATCTGAGATTCTTTGGGTTTGTTTGAAAGGTTATTTCTTCTTTAAGGACAACATCTCTGGTTGTCTCGCATAATAATCAATCAAATATGGTTTGGACTCCCGTACCAGGGATAATGGTCCAAATCTTTTGAGGGCTCCCATACTAGGGATTTATTCAAAAATAAAATCAACTATAAAATTTGAAATCAATTGATTTCCCTTATTTGAAGTCATGTTTTAGTTTTAGAGGAAGTACTTTTCCTCTCTCTTTTCTTCAATCTTTTGAGGTGGGTCTGGATCAATGTCAGCGATGGAAGCATATTGTCTTCCCTTCTTCCTGGTTGGACAGTTTCTTGCATAGTTTCCATAACTGTCACATCTGAAGCACTGAATTTCTGAAACATCTCTTCTTTGATAACCTGGATTTGATGAAGACTATTCACCTTTTAAAAAAAAAAATTGATTATCTACGCCCTCGATTAGACTTCGAATTTTAGTGCTGCAATGGCGCATCTGTGTGAATGCGAGTGTAGTGATCACGTATCAAATTTTACTCACAATTAATTCGCCCGTCAAACCCTCGTTTGAAATCTTTAATTGACAAAAAGAAATTTGAGATCGTCCCTCAGAGTCGGCGAACGATTAGTGAGTAATATACGAACTTGGCGACAAGAGAACACAAATGTTCATCGTACACAACCCTAGCTAAGTGTTTGGACTGCCTCGAATTTAATGATAGAACTGCAGACAACGAGCCAATGGTTGCGATGGGCTCTTATACAAGATCGTAGTATCTCTAATAGTCCAGATCGATTGGAGATAAGCCTCAAAAACTCCGTTGCAAAAGTATGTTTAAAATCGGTAACAGAATAACAGATGTTGTGATAAGAGAAAAATCGTTGAAGCTGCAAACAGGTTTATGGTACATGTCTGGGCAATAATTTTGCATAAACCCTCCACAGGTAAGAATGAAATCGTTTGGTCCGATCCCACAGATATCCGAACTATGTCACATTGCACAGGCAATGCACCCGCAACTTAAAAATAAAGCAACGATTCCAGGGAGATAGTGATCGATTGAGCGGTTTGTAGACAGTTTATATTCACTGGACCCTCACATCTAACCAGTAAAATAAATAAACGCGAGTATGCTCTGGACAAGCACAAATTTGGAAAAACGAAATGGGTAAAATCTCGATCGGCAAATATCGTGATGATTGGTTCAACCCTTCTTCAGTAAACCCAGAAAACGCGATTTCGCCCTCACGACGTCTTCAGATCTGGAATCCCTACAAGCCTGTAACAGAGGAATGGTCATTGATTGAGAGATATTTGATAGGGTACCTTGATGATGGATTTGTTCCTTGGTGGATGCTTGTGCAATGGGTTCTTTCAAGACCTATGCTCTGATACGATGTTGATTTTTCAATATGATAGGTTAAGCATGAAGTTCATTCCATTTTAGCATTTAACCATAACCATAAATGTTGTAGCAACCAAGATCACAAGAAGAAGCACCATGCACAAGAACACAAGATGTATCCTGGGAAACCCTTCTCAGCAAGGGAAGAAAACCCAGCCAAATCCTTTGCTATATTCTTCAAGAGAAAGACCTTCACCACCAAGATAAACCCTAACACACAAGAGGGTGCTTCAAACCCTAGAACTCTAGCACCCAAGAGAGGTGTGCACTTTTCCCAAAGAAGTGTACTTGCTGAAATTTCCAAACTCACAAGAAGGATATGATTCCACAATGGGGAATCTTCCTTTACTTATATTAGACTTGTCCTGTCAACAGAAGTGTCTATTGGCTCAATAGCGTCGACCTCTCTAAGTCACAATATAATTATTATTATTATTATTATTATTATTATTATTATTATTATTATTATTATTAACCAAATTAATTATCTTTTACATTTATTATTAATCACATTAAGGTGGGGCCGACCTGTACCCTTTACATAACAATTAGGGTTACAGGCAGGTCTGACTCTTGAACAATATATAGCAAAGGATCCGATACACCCACTAGTGCTCATCCACTAGGGGCACATCCATAGGGATGCCATATCTCTGGTTTACTGCATTATACAGAAGAACCAGATCTTCACACATTCACCTGTGCTCGTCCACAAGCACGTCCACTATACAGCTCTTCTTTCCCACTGCCCCACACAGGAGAATCATCTGGAGTCTTCTCGTCAACTCTACTGCTCAGAGGAGGCTAATACATCATCTTCATTTCTATTCACATGATGACGCACCCAGCACTTTGGGATTTCACACGTTCACCTTGTGCTCAGCCACAGGCACGTCTAACTCAACAAATTGCCTTTCCCACTAAATAATCATCTGGAGTTCTTCTCAACTCTCTGAATGGAGGAGGTCATCTCTATTTTCCTAGCTCTGTCTCAGGCAGGAACCACTTACCCTTCTTAGGGGCTTTCTCTCAGGTTTGTAAGCTGAGAGAAAGACTCACATAGTTGCAATGATCCACATCTCACAGGTTTGTAAGTTGGAGAATGTCTCACATAGCTGCAATCATCAACACTATCCACAACAACCCAAATAGGAAACCCATGAATTCATTTGAAGCAATTACAGAAACAATGAAACCAAATATCCTAAGGCCGAAAGGAAACCTAAAAGGAAAAGATATCACAATATTAGTAGACTCGGGAAGCACCCACAATTTCATGACATTAATCTTGCAAAACAATTAAATCTTTTTGTATACCCTATCAAGGACCGCATGGTTACAACTGTTGATGTGTTGAAATAATGTAACTGCAAAGAGTATTCTTAATATTATTGATATTTTATTCATAGGATCAATCCCCATTGTGGATTGATCATGTCGGATATTGTAATAGGGCCAAATCCCCTTTTGTGGATTGGTCAATAGACAATTATAATAGGCAGAATAAGAAGTCGGCCCCAGCAGTTAATAAGAAGACCCAGAAATATAATAAAGGTGGGTTTACCCACCGAGATTAAGAAGTCGTCCCTGCCAGTGAAGAGACACTTCACACATGCCAGAACTTGTATAAATAAAGGAGGCTAGCACCTCATTTGATCACAACTCACTTGCTCAGTTTGAGAGACAAGTTTTGATCTATTACCGGCAAAGGAGAGAGAGAGTGGCGCATATCTTGGGAGAGGACTTTCTGTTTTAGCATAAGATCTCTTGGCATTGTATTGGCTATTTATATTAAGGAAGTTTTGTTGGATTTTCTTCCCCCTAGAGGGTTTCCCAGGATAAATGTTGTGTCTCTTGTGAATGTGTATTTCTCAGTGATCTTGTTCTTATGTTGCTATTATCTATTGAAATGCAAAGAACCATAATAATGGCATAAACATTAACATGGTATCAGAGCCAAGCTAAAGGAAGCATATTTCGCAAGAGGAAAAACGTCACTGTTGCAGTACCTGCAAATTAGGGTTTTTCAAAAGTGAATCCTTTTAGCCCTAAAACTATCTAGAAAGTTGTGCCCTCCCCTAAGGATCAATTTGGCATCATCAGTGCACCTTTTCAGTGGCTGGATCTCCCGGAAAGTGAAACCCTAGTTTCACAAAGTACCAAAAAACTAGAGTACCAGAAGTACCAGAAAACCAGAAGCACTAGTCCAGAAATCTGCAGATCAAGTTTGAGGGGACAAGAGTTCGATTTTCGAAATTCTGAGTACACCAGCATACTCGCCTCAGCTCAGCGCATCTATTCCCTGGATCGGAATTTCAAAATTTGAAGTTTGAAAAATTAGGGTTTCCTCATAAAACCCTAAGTTGCAGTTGCAATTGCAGCCGTACTACCAATTGCAGTCACCCTTGAAGTTTTTAAAGAGCTGGTAATGATTACCGCCACTGCCAGATGGTGCCACCACCTGCAAATGATATCAAAGGTATGTACTCACATATGTTTAATGGTTAAACCCTAAAGAGTATTTGCAGGAGAAGGGATCTCTTGCCATAGATCCAGAAGGATCTCAAGATCCAACACATTCAGAGGAATGATGCAACCCAGGTGTGATTATTCT
>ML800584.1:0-22893 GCA_009831015.1 Picea engelmannii
GTTCATAAGACCAATACCTAACGATTGATAAATCACTCTTTAGTTGGAGAACAATATGATATGTATTTTTATTTGTTGATTGCTTGTTCGTTTAGATTTAATTCATAAGAACAATACCTAACGGTTGATAAATCACTCTTTAGTTGGAGACCAATATGGTTTACAAGATGCTGATGAAACGAGCCAGGAACTGTCAACGGACGCCATTATTAAGCAAATGAAGAAATCAAGACTCACAGCACTGTATTTATTAAACATGAGAGCATTGACTGGAGTACAGGTTTTCCATTAAGCAAACCCATTACATTTTAAATACGTTGATTCATTCGGTTCAGACTGTTGCTTATACTTTGAGATCCAATGACCACTTAAACTGTGCAGAACATTGACGAGATGTTGAAACCAAAAGCTCAAGCACCTTGGGGAAATAATTTTGGTTTTTTGCCTCTCCGGATGCCTATGATGGGAAAGAGGGAGAAGCCTCTGGAGTTTGTGAGAAGGGTAAAGCTGAACATAGACAGACATAAAATGTCTCTGGGAGTGTTCATCAATGCCAGACTACTGAGATATCTGGCAAGGTGGAAAGGACCACAGGTACGTTTAACAGATCCATTTTCTCTTATGGATCAAACCTTACTGATTTTTAATTCTCACCCTCGGCTGTATACAGGCGATTTCTAGATACTTGAAGAATACTCTTACCCATACGACCACAAGGATTTCAAGCTTGATTGGCCCAATGGAGAAAGTAGCAATGGATGGGAATCCAATAAAAAATTTCTATTTCTATGGAACCGGTACACCTCAAGTTAGTAAACAGGCTTCTTCAATTCAATTTTTTATTTTGATGAAATCGAAACTGGCAAATGAAAGGTCAACAGTTCAAAAACATATTTGGTTGATTGAACATAGCTCAGATATATCTTACTTAGCTGTATATACCCCGTGGAATTTGTCCATGCAGGCCGTGGGAGTGTATATTGTGACCTATAACGGAGCTGTTGTGCTGCAAGTTCACGCTCAGAAGCCTTATGTGGATGCAAAAATTATGTCGACATGCTTCACAGAGGCTTTTGAAGAAATCGTGAAAGACGATCCTAAATCAAATGTGCTTGGAAAACGAGAATAATGGATGTAGGCTAAAGCACATTTAAAAATCATTTAAAGTTTCTTATTAGTCCTTGTAGTAGGGATAGAGGGATTGTAGCTATTCATAAATCTTTGACTTGGCATTAGTTTGTGGGTTGATCAGAAATATTTGTCTATTGTCTATTGTTGGAACAAGAGAAGTGAAAACATCGATTTTTGTATAATAAAAAGTATCATGTTTGTTTGATTGGACAAAGGATTGGAGGTCTTATTGCCTCCTTCACTATTCCCAATGTAAAATATGTTTGCATTTCCAAAGTATTTGGTAGTATATAGTCATTTTTGAATCATAAATTTTGTTATGCATTAGTCGAAGGTGGATTAATGCTACCATTAATTTGAATGTTTGGTTTAGCATTTTATGCTAGGTAAGTTTATGACAATGTTTGATATGGTTGCATATCCAAAGTATGGCTTTGCAATACATTCTTTGGTGTTCGAACTATTGTTACAAAAAATATATGAATTTATTTGGGATATGTGAGAGACCTGCCACATTGAATTTTTTTCTAAATGTTTACAGTGCATGCTTGCTTTTTTCATGGCACTGATTTCTTATTTGCATGTTCTTGTTGTTCTTGCTTGCCTATTCGTGTTGTTGCAGTTTGCACGTTTGGGTTTCTGCAATCGCGATTGGAAGAGCCTCGTTTCTGGGGGGTGGTTGCTGCTTGTTCCTTTCTTCGTTGTATGTTGTTTATTGTTGCTTGATTCGACTTTGTAGGGTTCCGGTCCTGTGCCTACACTTGGGCCTTTTGGTGATTTTTGGTTGGGTTCTTATTTGGTGTTTTTTCTTGTTTGCCCGGTGTGTTTGCAATGTTGGGATGTTGCATCTGCGGTTGGATCTTTGGTTACATTTTTTTGCACTTCAGTTTGCATAGAATACTATTAAGATAAAATAAAAGACTAAATAATTGCAGGCGATGTAAATTGCATTTGTTACGCGTTGAAATAGAGTTTGTTGGACTGGAAATATATTTCATAGTTGTCGATGCGTTTTCCATGGATTCCGTGTTACTATGGTTTCATAGTTATGAGAGTGCCCTTTTTTGTGTGGGAGATATAGTTGTTCTCTACCTTTTACTTTCTTGTTGTAAACTGCGTTTGACTCTAGTTTGTCACGTTTCTGTGATCATTCCGAGAGACCGCCATTCAATTGCGTACTTAACCAGTTTTATGGAAGCGGCTTCGCGAATAGGTTCTATCAAACTATGACAGGTCATGTTCGGTGTATACATTAGCTTTGCCGAATTAATTTTCTTTAAAAGAAGGCCTCCTGTACAGAAGAGAATGCAATTTTTATGAAATTATAAGTTTCCTGGACATCATTGGTTAATGATCGCGGCTTCTGGGGCTCGCGGGCTGAAGATTGGGCTTATTAAGATAAAATAACCGAGTAAAGAATTGCAGACGATGTCAATTGCATCTATTACGCTTTGAAACAGAGTTTGTCGAGCTCAAAATATATTTCATAGTTGTCGATGCTTTTTCCATGGATTATGTGTTACTATGGTTTCATAGTTATGAAATTGCCTTTTGCTGTGTGGGAGATATAGCTCTTCTCTCCCTTTTACTTTCCTATTGTAAATTGCGTTTGACTCTACTTTCTCGTGCTTTTGTGGTCATTCCAAGCGAACGAAGTTCAGTTGCATCCTATGACAGGTCGTGTGTGGTCTATACATTAGCTTTCTCGAATTAGTTTTCTTAAAAAAAAAGCCTCCTCGACAGAAGAGAATGCAATTTATGAAGTTATAGGTTTCCTGAACAACATAGGTTAATGATCACGGGTTCTTGGGGGTGGCGGGCTGAAAATTGGGCTTCTGTTCTTCCATGCCTTGCAAATAGCACGGAGAATTCCACGATCATTCTGACTGGTCGTCGTTCGGCTTCATATTTAGCCAGTTTTATGGACGTGGCTTGGTGGATAGGTGGTATCAAACTATGGTGTATACATTAACATTTCTGAATTAGTTTTCTTTAAAGGAAGGGCTCCTAGACAGAAGACATTGAAGTTTATCAAATTATAGGTTTTCTGGACAACATAAATTAAACATGGGAAATATGTAATTTTGTAAAGTAGATATATAAAGCATGCATTGATCCCTCGTCCCATACTTAGCTAGTTTTTGCATCACAGGTTCTCGGGGTGGGCGGCTGAAAATTGAGAATCAGAGAATTCTCTGATATACGAATTGACCATCGGACTTGCGGGCTATTTGAATTTAAAGGTCGTTATGTCCAAAAAATTAGCATTGTCGAAATAGTTTACTTTACGTACGTCGTTTTACATACCCTGGTGGAAAAAAAAACACAAAAAAAAATAGTAAGCATTTTTTGGATCACGGGTTCTCGGGCTGGCAGGCTCTAACTTCGGCCACTGTTGTTCTGTGTCCTACAAATAACACAGATAGTTCTGCGATATATAAATAGACATCTAGACTTGTGGACTACTTGAATTTCAAGGGCTTATGTGCAAAAAAAATAACATTCTCGAACTACTTTTCTTTACATACGTTCTACATACGCTCGTCAACAAAAAATGAAAAAATAGTAGTAACGTCTGTTACATAGGGATCCATCCCCGCTACATTCAGCACTTCGAAATACACATTAAATATGCTTTCAGAAGTTAGAATTGACCAAACAGGTTCGAAAAGATGGGCTTTAATAACTAGAAAGCTCGAGGACATTTCCCATTAAAATAAATAGACAGGCTAATATTCAACCTTTCCTTGTTTTTGATTTTGAACAGGGAGGGAATGCTGAAGACTCAAATGCAACGTAGTTCCGCGGTTATTATATACTCAATTCGCATTCTCTCTATGGCTACTGCCAATGAGTTGTCCATCATATATGACCTCCCTTCTAGGTTGTCAGATGTTTTTTCCCCTTTACTCAAATAATAAAAATGTCATTGAATTTGAAGAACATTGAGTACTAAAGTGCCTTACCTATGAAAGCGCCTTTTTGCCAGCATTTTGAATTTGCGATTTTTTTTGTTTTTTTTGCTTCTGCAGTTTTAGTTTTCTTAAAAGCTTCAGCATAGTTCACGAACGTGTCACCCACAGAGGGCTTGACGTCATGTCCCTCTTTAATATTGTGCATTTTGAAATGATGGGTTTTAATAACTGAAAATCTCGAGGACATTTCCCATTAAAATGAATAGACAGGCGAATATTATGGGATCTGGTAATTTCTTTTTCCGTGCATTTTGAAGTTGCGAAAATAATGTTTTTTTTTTTTTTTCTTTCTGTAGTTTTAGTTTTCTTAAAAGCTTCAACATAGTTCACGAACGTGTCACCCACAGAGGCCTTCACGTCATGTCCCTCTTTAATATTGTGCATTTCGAAATGATGGGCTTTAATAACTGGAAAGCTCGAGGACATTTTCCATTAAAATGAATAGACAACCAAATATTATGGGCTCTGGTAATTTATTTTTGCCTGCATTTTGAATTGGCGAAAATATTTTTTATTTTATTTTTTTTGCTTGTGCAATTTTAGTTTTCTTAAAAGCTTCATCATAGTTCATGAAAGTGTGACCTACAGAGGCCTTCACGTCATGTCCCTCTTTAATATTGTGCATATCTTAGATGTCATATTTGAGAAGCTACTCGGATATGGGAATTTTAATACGTGATGCTAGTCACTATTCAATGTACATATTCAAAAAGATTGGCATTAATAACTGAAAATATCGAGAACATCTGTCATTAAAAGGAATCATCACAAAATGTGCAGAAGACCATCCAAGCTTTCTTTTAAATACTTATTGCCATTTCTCTCTATCATCAAAGAGTTGCGCTTTAGGGTGCTTTCATTCTAATGTTCCTGGTCATGGACATGTAAGACAACTTAGAGATGTGATCGAGTGGAAGATGAAAGAAGAGAGACTGGTTTTATGTGATGTGAGCTTTGAGTAAAAAAAAACTCTGTTATACAAGAGAAACTCAGAGAGGATGAAAAAAAAAGAACAAGTATGTTTGGTGTTCTCCCTGTGTTCAATGCTTTGGTTGGTTGAAAAGGCTGCCTGGAAATTTGTTTGTTGAACTTCTTTGTTTTATTGTTGGGAATTGTAATGGATGTTTAGGTCACCTGCAAGATAGTTCTTCGTTTAAGTATATAACTTCTTCCAACAACACAGATTTGGCCATTGTATCGAATTGTAGAGATCGCACAAGTATTTGTCTTCCTCGAAGGCTGGTAATAGAATCTGTATGGGTGGATAAAACGACATATTATTACTACAATAATTTATATTTCATACTTTGATGACCTGCATGTGGCTCTAGTATCTGAATTGACAGAAAGCCATGTTCTTTGTCAAAGTTTGTTTGGTTTCCTATGGATGTAGTTATAGAGTCCACATATTAGGAATCACCTCCGAACATTCGAGACCTTTCTGTGGGCTTCCATACCTCCCCCGCTATGAGGAAAGATATATTCTAATGCATTCTGCAGCATTTGATGCACTTGCCACACCTCAACTACCCGAAGAAGTTATGTACCTCAACGAATTTTCATTTTGCCTCTGGGCTGGACGTTTCTTCCAATTTACTGTAATAAAGCAAAGAAGTTCCACATACAAATCCGCAGGTAGGTTTCTCAACCAAACAGACGATCGAATACAGGGAGAATACTAGTCATTATATACTTGAATTTGTTTCCCCTGCCTTAACTGTTGTGACATAAAACGACTCCGTTCACTTTGAAATCAACCTGAATCACATTTCTAAGTTGTCTCGGATGTGAATGCTCAGGAACATTGCAAAGAAAACACCTTAAACCCCAACTTTTCAACGACAGAAGGAAATTAATACTTGACAAATAATGGAATGTTGAATAAGAAGCCATTGCGAGCAGGCCATATCTGGAAGAAACAAGGTATTCAAAAAACTGGGATAGATGTACTTTGCAGCACCGATTAAGTACAAAACCCAAAATTGATATTCAACTCGTTTTTTACGAATAAAGAGTTTGAACGTCAAGAAAAGTGTGAAGAAGCTTCATCAATGTAAATATCTTTAATTGGTTGACGGTAGGCGAAATCACAATCGTTGTCGCAAATAGCCTCAACTATATTTTGTAACACATCCTATTTGAATATAGAATAATTTCAGTTTATTTCTTAATAGTATTTTCTGATTTCTGGTATTTGTTTTAATTGTATTTTGTACCTTCTTCCCCTGTGTCGTTAAACATGAAGGACAAGATTTTGTTTCTGCTGCTCACTACTTCAATCTAAATAAAACCTGGTCTGTTATTTCTTTACATTTTACATTTAAAAATACTTTTTCATAGCCATAAATAGAATGAATTCATGAGTTACAACAAGGCAGCTGAACTATTGACGCAATGTTCCTATGAAGTATGTTGGATAATTTGCAGCTTGTTCTATTTGATAATATCCATGCATATATACTAATATCAGTACTATTGGAAAAAATACAGAAAACTTCCTCTTCGACAAAGCTTAGGCAATTATGTTTGGGTTTACGGTATTAAACAAATATGTCTAGTGTTCTGTCCATGTCATGTACTGTGTTTCAGATCAAGCAAACTGTAGCATATTGTACTCTCATATATCTATTTTTTTGCAGAAAAGGGACGATAAGCTCTTATCTGACAATGGAAGGATGGATCGATGATAGCCAGCTGCCTATTCGAAGACCTGCCGGAGTCGAAGACATGGCCGGTGATCTTTCTTCTGCTACGTTTCGGCTAGAGGACATCAAACGAATTAAAGAATCTGTAGGAGGGGTATGTGATGGGCTAGCCTTATAAAAATCCTCTCTGGAATATATTGAAATTCTAGGTTTTTTTTTTCAATACTTTGTACAAGGTTTCCGACATGGAACCTGTCATTTTAATGTGTTAAATTCTGAACAGAAAACTTATATATCTAATACTCTTAGCAGGATTTTTGAGAAAGTGCTTGAATTTTGCGATGTTAAGTCAGCATATGATGATATCAGTTATTCATGTTACCTAACCCTAATTCATATGCACACTTACACTATTGATTTGCTCTACAGATAGTGAACGATGTGATAACGGGAATAATTTTCTATGGAATGCGACATTATTGCAGATTCGGTTGTCAGCGGGTATGTTAGCATAGTATATTCAATATAATTGTATTGGTTCATATTACTTCACAGTCTAGTTTCGTTCATTCTCGTGTCAGTAGCTTTGTTATCTAAAATCTCTTTTTTTTTTTTTTTAAGATGGAAGACATTTTGGGAAATTCTTTTCATATTTTGTGGATGGCAAATCTGATGAATTGTGGGTATGATTATCAATAGAGTCCAACAAGTGATCAATGACAGCCATGAAAACTCATGGCTCAGCCATGAAAACTCATAGCTCAGCTTACATTAAACCAATTGAACTAATCCTAGAATTTCTCTATCTAAAAGCTTATCAATAGAATCTAACAGGTGAGAAATGAAAGCTATTAAAACTCACTGCTCGAACAGGTGATCAATGACAGCCATGAAAACTCACTGTTCAATTATGAAAACTCAGAGCTCAGCTTATTCTAGACCAATTGAACTAATCATAAAACTTTTTTATCTGAAAACTTATCCATCTACCATGTGATTCTAGACCAATTGAACTAACCCTAGAACTTCTCTATCTAAAAACTTATTAATCTACATAAATTGATTGCTTATTCGTTTAGATTTATTTCATAAGAACAATACCTAACGATTTATAAATCACTCTTTAGTTGGAGAACATTATGATATGTATTTTTATTTGTTGATTGCTTGTTCGTTTAGATTTAATTCATAAGAACAATACCTAACGGTTGATAAATCACTCTTTAGTTAGAGACCAATATGGTTTACAAGATGCTGATGAAACGAGCCAGGAACTATCAAAGGATGCCATTATTAAGCAAATGAAGAAATCAAGACTCACAACACTGTGTTTATTAAAACATGAGAGCATTGACTGGAGTACAGGTTTTCCATTAAACAAACCCATTACATTTTAAATACGTTGATTCATTCGGTTGAGACTGTTGCTTATACTTTGAGATCCAATGACAGCTTAAACTGTGTAGAACATTGACGAGATGTTGAAACCAAAAGCTCAAGCGCCTTGGGGAAATCATTTTGGTTTTTTGCCTCTCTGGATGCCTATGATGGGAAAGAGGGAGAAGCTTCTGGAGTTTGTGAGAAGGGTAAAGCTGAACGTAGACAGACATAAAATGTCTCTGGGAGTGTTCATCAATGCCAGACTACTGAGATATCTGGCAAGGTGGAAAGGACCACATGTACTTTTAACAGATCCATTTTCTAAAGCTCATATGGATCAAACCTTACTGATTTTTAATTCTCATCCTCGGCTGTATCCAGGTGATTTCTAGATACTTGAAGAATACTCTTACCCATACGACCACAAGGATTTCAAGCTTGATTGGTCCAATGGAGAAAGTAGCAATGGATGGGAATCCAATAAAAAATTTCTATTTCTATGGAACCGGTACACCTCAAGTTAGTAAACAGGCTTCTTCAATTCAATTTTTATTTTGATGAAATCGAAACTGGAAAATGAAGGGTCAACAGTTCAAAAACATATTTGGTTTATTGAACATAGCTCAGATATATCTTACTTAGCTGTATATACCCCGTGGAATTTGTCCATGCAGGCCCTGGGAGTGTATATTGTGACCTATAACGGAGTTGTTGTGCTGCAAGTTCACGCTCAGAAGCCTTATGTGGATGAAAAAATTATGTCGACATGCTTCACGGAGGCTTTTGAAGAAATCGTGAAAGACGATCCTAAATCAAATGTGCTTGGAACACGAGAATAATGGATGTAGGCTAAAGCACATTTAAAAATCATTTAAAGTTTCTTATTAGTCCTTGTAGTAGGCATAGAGGGATTATAACTATCCATAAATCTTTGAATTGGCATTTAGCTATCATGATTGTGTGATTGGACAAAGGATTGGAGGTCTTATTGCCACCTTCACTATTCCCAATGTAAAATATGTTTGCATTTCCAAAGTATTTGGTAGTATATAGTCATTTTTGAATCACAAATTTTGTTATGCATTAGTCGAACATGGATTAATGCTACCATTAATTCGAATGTTTGGTTTAACATTTTATGCTAGGTAATTTTATGGCAATGTTTGATATGGTGGCATATCCAAAGTATGACTTTGCAATAAAATCTCTGGTGTTCGAACTATTGTTACAAAAAATATATGAATTTATTTGGGATATGTGAGAAACCTGCCACATTGAATTTTTTTCTTAAATGTTTACATAATTTTTTTCTTAAATGTTTACAGTGCATTTCTGTCAGACTTAAATGTTTACCCAACAGGCTTGGTAGTATTGAATGGTTACTTAACAGGCTTGTTACAAGGCATTTTATTTCGTTTTTAAAATTTATATGCTCCAGGGCATCGCTGGTTCACTGGTCCATGCTTTCTTTTTTCATGGCACTGATTTCTTATTTGCATGTTCTCATTGTTCTTGCTTGCATGTTTGTGTTGTTGCAGTTTGCACATTTGGGTTTCTGCAGTTGCGATTGGAAGAGCCTCGTTTCTGGGGGGTGGTTGCTGCTTGTTCCTTTCTTCGTTGTATGTTGTTTATTGTTGCTTGATTCAATTTTGCAGGGTTCCGGTCGTACGCCTGCACTTGGGCCTTTTGGTGATTTTTGGTTGGGTTCTTATTTGGTGTTTTTTCTTGTTTTCCCATGGTTTGCAATGTTGGGATGTTGCATCTACGGTTGGATCTCTGGTTACATTTTTTTGCACTTCAGTTTGCATAGAATACTATTAAGATAAAATAAAAGACTAAATAATTGCAGGCGATGTAAATTGCATCTGTTACGCGTTGAAACAGAGTTTGTCGGCCTGAAAATATATTTCATAGTTGTCGATGTGTTTTCCATGGATTCTGTGTTACTATGGTTTCATAGTTATGAGAGTGCCCTTTTCTGTGTGGGAGATATAGTTGTTCTCTACCTTTTACTTTCTTGTTTTAAACTGCGTTTGACTCTAGTTTGTCGCATTTCTGTGGTCATTCCGAGAGACCGCCATTCGGTTGCGTACTTAGCCAGTTTTATGGATGTGGCTTCACGAATAGGTTCTATCAAACTATGATAGGTCGTGTTCGGTGTATACAGTAGCTTTGCCGAATTAGTTTTCTTTAAAAGAAGGCCTCATGTACAGGAGAGAATGCAATTTATGAAATTATAGGTTTCCTGGACATCATTGGTTAATGATCGCGGCTTCTGGGGCTCGCAGGCTGAAAATTGGGCTTATTAAAATAAAATAATTGAGTAAAGAATTACAGACGATGTCAATTGCATTTGTTACGCTTTGAAGCAGAGTTTGTCGAGCTCAAAATATATTTCATAGTTACCGAAGTTTTTTCCATGGATTATGTGTTACTATGGTTTCATGGTTATGAAATTGCCTTTTGTTGCGTGGGAGATATAACTCTTCTCTCCCTTTTACTTTCCTATTGTAAACTGCATTTGACTCTACTTTCTCATGCTTCTGTGGTCATTCCAAGCGAGTGCAGTTCAGTTGCATCCTATGACAGGTCGTGTTTGGTCTATACATTATCTTTCCCGAATTAGTTTTCTTTAAAAAAAAGCCTCCTCGACAGAAGAGAATGCAATTTATGAAGTTATAGGTTTCCTGAACAACATAGGTTAATGATCACGGGTTCTTGGGGTGGCGGGCTGAAAATTGGGCTTTTGTTCTTTCATGCCCTGCAAATAGCACAGAGAATTCTGCGATCATTTCGACTGGCCGTCGTTCGGCTGCATACTTAGCCAGTTTTATGGACGTGGCTTGGTGGATAGGTGGTATCGAACTATGGTGTATACATTAGCATTTCTGAATTAGTTTTCTTTAAAGGAAGGGCTCCTAGACAGAAGACATTGAAGTTTATCAAATTATAGGTTTTTTGGACAGCATAAATTAAACATCGGAAATATGTAATTTTGTAAAGTAGATATATAAAAAATGCATTGATCCCTCGTCCCATACTTAGCCAGTTTTTGCATCGCGGGTTCTCGGGGTGGGCGGCTGAAAATTGAGAATCAGAGAGTTCCCCGATATACAAATTGACCATCAGACTTGCGGGCTATTTGAATTTGAAGGTCGTCATGTCCAAACAAATTAGCATTGTCGAAATAGTTTACTTTACGTACGTCGTTTTACATACCCTCGTGGAAAAAAAAACACAAAAAAAAATAGTAAGCATTTTTTGGATCGCGGGTACTTGGGCTGGCGGGCTCTAACTTCGGCCACTATTTTTCTGTGTCCTACAAATAGCAGAGATAGTTCCGCGATATACAAATAGACATTCATATTTGTGGACTACTTGAATTTCAAGGGCTCATGTGCAAAAAAATAGCATTCTCGAATTACTTTTCTTTGCGTACGTTCTACATACGCTCGTCAACAAAAACTGAAAAAATATTAGTAATGTATGTTACATAGGGATCCATCACTGCTACATTCAGCGCTTCGCAATACACATTAAATATGCTTTCAAAAGTTAGAATCGACCAGACAGGTTCGAAAAGATGGGCTTTAATAACTAGAAAGCTCGAGGACATTTACCATTAAAATAAATAGACAGGCTAATATTCAACCCTTCCTTGTTTTTTATTTTGAATAGGGAGGGAAAGATGAAGACTCAAATGCAACGTAGCTCCATGGTTATTATATACTCAATTCGCATTCTCGCTATGGCTACTGCCAATGAGTTGTCCATCATATATGACCTCCCTTCTAGGTTGTCAGATGTTTTTTCCCCTTTACTCAAATAATAAAAATGTCATTGAATTTGAAGAACATTGAGTACTAAAGTGCCTTACCTATGAAAGCGCCTTTTTGTCAGCATTTTGAATTTGCGATTTTTTTTTTTTTCTTCTGCAGTTTTAGTTTTCTTAAAAGCTTTAGCATAGTTCACGAACGTGTCGCCCACAGAGGGCTTGACGTCATGTCCCTCTTTAATATTGTGCATTTTGAAATGATGGGCTTTAATAACTGAAAATCTTGAGGGCATTTCCTATTAAAATGAATAGACAGGCGAATATTATGGGATCTGGTAATTTCTTTTTCCATGCATTTTGAAGTTGCGAAAATAGTGTTTTTTCTTTTTCTTTTCTGCAGTTTTAGTTTTCTTAAAAGCTTCAGCATAGTTCACGAACGTGTCACCTACACAGGCCTTCACGTCATGTCTCTCTTTAATATTGTGCATTTCGAAATGATGGGCTTTAATAACTGGAAAGCTCGAGGACATTTGCCATTAAAATGAATAGACAACCGAATATTATGGGCTCTGGTAATTTCTTTTTGCCTACATTTTGAATTGGCGAAAATACTTTTTATTTTATTTTTTTTGCTTGTGCAATTTTAGTTTTCTTAAAAGATTTAGCATAGTTCACGAACGTGTGACCTACAGAGGCCTTCACTTCATGTCCCTCTTTAATATTGTGCATATCTTAGATGTCATATTTGAGAATCTCCTCGGATATGGGAATTTTAATACATGATGCTGGTCACTATTCAATGTACATATTCAAAAAGATTGGCATTAATAACTGAAAATATCAAGAACATTTGTCATTAAAAGGAATCAACACAAAATGTGTGGAAGACCATCCAAGCTTGCTTTTAAATACTTATTGCCATTTCTCTCTATCATCAAAGAGTTGTTCTTTAGGGTGCTTTCATTCTAATGTTCCTGGTCATGGACATGTAAGACAACTTAGAGATGCGATCGAGTGGAAGATGAAAGAAGAGAGACTGGTTTTATGTGACGTGAGCTTTGAGTAAAAAAAACTCTGTTATACAAGAGAAACGCAGAGAGGACGGAAAAAAAAGAACAAGTATGTTTGGTGTTCTCCCTGTGTTCGATGCTTTGGTTGGTTGAAAAGGCTGCCTGGAAATTTGTTTGTTGAACTTCTTTGTTTTATTGTTGGGAATTGTAATGGATGTTTAGGTCACCTGCAAGATAGTTCTTCATTTAAGTATATAGCTTCTTCCAACAACATAGATTTGGCCACTGTATCGAATTGTAGAGATCGCACAAGTATTTGTCTTCCTCAAAGGATGGTAATAGAATATCTATGGGTGGATAAAATGACATATTATCACTACAAGAATTTCTATTTCATACTTTGATGACCTGCATGTGGCTCTAGTAGCCGACTTGACAGAAAGCCATGTTCTTTGTCAAACATTGTTTGGTTTCCTCTGGATGTAGTTGCAGAGTCCACATATTAGGCGTCACCTCTGACCATTCCAGACCTTTATGTGGGTTGCCATACCTCCCCCGCTATGAGAAAAGATATATTTTGATGCATTTTGCAGCATTTGATGCACTTTCCACACCTCAGCTACCTGAAGAAGTTATGTACCTCAACAGATTTGCATTTTGTCTCTGGGATGGATGTTTCTTCCAATTTACTGTAATAAAGCAAAGAAGTTCCACATACAAATCCGCAGGTAGGCTTCTCAACCAAACAGACGATCGGATACAGGGAGAATACCAGTCACTATAGACTTGAATTTGTTTCCCCTTCCTTAACTGTTGTGACATAAAATGACTCCGTTCACTTTGAAATCGACCTGAATCACATTTCTAAGTTGTCTCGGATGTGAATGCTCAGGAACATTGCAAAGAAAACACCTTAAACCCCAACTTTTCAACGATAGAAGGAAATTAATACTTGACAAAGAATGGAATGTTGAATAAGAAGCCATTGCAAGCAGGCCATATCTGGAAGAAACAAGGTATTCAAAAAACTGGGATAGATGTACTTCACAACATCGATTATGTACAAAACCCAAAATTGATATTCAATTCGTTTTTTTACGAATAAAGAGTTTGAACGTCAAGAAAAGTGTGAAGAAGATTCATCAATGTAAATATCTTTAATTGGTCGACGGTAGGCGAAATCACAATTGTTGTTGCAAATAGCCTCAACTGTATTTTGTAACACATCTTATTTGAATATAGAATAATTTCGGTTTTTTTCTTAATAGTATTTTTCGATTTCTGGTATTTGTTTTAATTGTATTTTGTGCCTTCTTCCCCTGTGTCATTAAACATGAAGGACAAGATTTTGTTTCTACTGCTCACTACTTCAATCTAAATAAAACTTGGTATGTTATTTCTTTACATTTTACATTTAAAAATACTTTTCCATAGGCCATACTTATGTGGTGCCAGCTCTGTATTTAAAGAAATAAATTGGAGGACCCGTTCTGCTCCCATTCTTTGGGTTTCATAAATAGAATGAATTCATGAGTTACAACAAACCAGCTGAACTGTTAACGCAATGTTCCTGTGAAGTATGTTGGATAATTTGCAGCTTGTTCTATTTGATAATATCCATGCATATATACTAATATCAGTACTATTGGAAAAATACAAAAAACTTCCTCTTCGACAAAGCTTAGAAAGTTATGTTTGGGTTTGCGGTATTAAACAAATATGTCAAGTGTTCTGTCATATACATCTTGCAGCCTAGGAACTTCCGTAGTTTGCAATTTATGCTTTAATTACTTAAAGTCACAACAAATTTTGATTGCCTTTAATTTAATTTAGATATTGATGTTTATGGAGAGTCGTCATTTTCTGATGTCATTGCAACAAATACAAGATGCATAGATGATAAGGAATTTATGTCGTTAAGACCACAATGCAAATTCATGTTTCTTGTTGTGCTATGTACATCTTGCAGTCAAAATTTTCCTTGTTTCAACGAAATTTGTGAGCCGAAGAGCATCTTGCAAATTGGGAGATCATTTTCATTTGAAACAGAAACAATCCATTAATATATATTAGTATGAATACTATTCAGATAAATACAAAAACTTTATCTATTGATAGATACTAGTATGAATACTATTGAAATAGACATCAAAACTTCGTCTTGGCCAATACTTATCCAGTTATCTAGACACCAGGCCCCAGGTTTGCGGTATCTATCACCTATGTCCCCTGTTTTATCATATACATGTTGTAGGCAAAGAACTTCAGTGATGTGCACTTAATTCTTTTACTAGTGAGAAGCCATCAGAGGGTCGAAAACATTGCCATTAATAAATGGAAAAAAAAAAGGTTTTCCCAACTCTCAGATACTTATCTCTTTTCCCATTTTACTTTTCCCGTTCATTATGGATTTCTGTTTTTATACTTCGTCGTCTTTCTATGTACGGCGAGATGACATGTCTTCATTTCCATCTATATCCTTGCAAGACGGATCCGACTGATCGCTATTCCATTCCATACTTAGCCAATTTTATGCTCGTCGCTGCGGGATCGACGCTTGTGAGCCCAACTGCTTATTGTTCCGCTATATACACCTTGCACTGAAAATATATGTGATCTACAATTCTACCGCAGGTTCCTCGTATACATTAACTTCATTCAAAGTATCTGTTGTTGATATGCATACCTAGCAACTTCGCGTCCTTCCTGACATACATCAACAATTGTCTTACCAGTGACGAGTGGACACAGTGGTACGAAAGATACTTCCATGATATGCAATTCATGCCTTAACATCTCCATCTATATCCTCGCACAACAGATCCGACCAACCACTATCCCTTTTCATACTTAGCCAATTTTATGCTCGTCGTTGCGAGGATGTTGCTTGCGAAACGAGCTGCTTATCGTTTCGCTATATACATCTTGCACTCAAAACATCTGTGATCTACAATTCCACCACGGGTTCCTTGTATACATTAAGTTTGTTAAGAGTATCTGTTGCTGCTTTCCATCCCCAACAACTTCGCGTCCTTCCTCATATACATCAACAATGCTCTTACTAGTGGCAAGTGGACACAGTGGTACGAAAGATACTTCTGTGATCCGCACTTTATGCGTTAACTGGTGAGAACTCAGCAGGCATTCGCAAACATTCGCATTAATAAGAAAACAATAGATGTTATTCTACGAGATACTTGGTTCTTTTTCCCTTCTCTTCTTCCCATGTATTATCTAGAATTCCACTATGAACTTCTCCATCCTTTTTCCCTTATTTTCTTCCTGTGTATTATGGGACTATAAATTATGGACATGATATTTTATAGAACATGTACAAATTTCGCATTCCATACCTAGCGAAATTTTGGATCGCGGGTTCTCAGTTGGGCGGTCAGGCTCAAAATTGGGCCTCCATTGTTTCGTGCCCTACAAATAGCACCCCGAGTTCCACGATCTACAAATTGACAAGCGCACCTATGGACTGCCTAACTCAACATTGCACTGCTATTGTTCTGTGTCCTCCAAACAACACTCCCAGTTCCATGATATAGAAATTGATAGATGGAGTGCAAGACTGGCGGGGTGGAGATTTCCATTGTTTACAGATGTTAATCCCTATGAAGTATCTAACAGTATCTAAAAAATTATTTTAGTTTTTATTTTTTCCCTGTATAACAGTATCTAAAAAATTATTTTGAATACTAAAATAAATCTTAGTAGTGACAACTGGACATAGAGTTACGAATCAGTTGGGATTGCACTTTCTGCAATATACAAATTGACTACCAGATTATAACATCCTCCACTCTTCCATGTTACATATTATGCATTCCAATGTTTGGAGCGATACAATTAGAAGGTTCGGGCCTCGCCTCCTTTGTCAACACTTTCTCAGCCTATTTTGGATTCTCCTGTTTCCCGATTCATGAAATATGCAGCTCCAGCGTTGGCCGGTTGACATATGTTTATCTCCATCTATATAATTAGACAACGAATCTGACCCACCGCTGTTGCTTTCGATGCTTTCGATGTTTTTCCATTATATACATATTCCACTCTAAATTTTCGTGATCTACAATTCAACTGCTAACTACTCTGTTCTTTTTCCCTTTTTTTTCTTCCCTTGTATTATGGGACTATAAATTATGCGCATGATATCTTATAGAGAATGTACTAATTCCCACTATATTTTATAGAGAATGTACAAATCTCGCACTCGATATCTAGCAACATTTTGGATCACGGGTTCTAGGGCGGGCGAGCTCAAACTTGGACCTCCATTGTTCTGTGGCCTACAAATAGCACCCACAGTTCCATGATATACAAATTGACAAGTGAACCTGTGGATGGGTTGAATCAACATTGCACTTCCATTGTTTCATGTCCTCCAAACAGCGCTCCCAGTTCCGTGATATAAAAATTGACACACAGAATGCAGGACTGGCGGGGTGGAGATTGCCATTGTTTATGAATGCTAGTCCCTATGAACTATCTAATAGAATCTAAAAAATTATTTTGAATACTAAATTAGCTCTTAGTACTGACAACTGGAAACAAAGGTATGAAACAGTTGGGATTGCACTCTCTGCAATATACAAATTGACTACCAGATTCCGACATCGTCTTCTCTTCCGTGTTATAGATTATGCATTCAAATGTTCAGAGCAATACAATTAGAAGGTCTAGACCTCGCCTCCTTTACAGACACCTTCTCAACCTATTTTGGATTCTCCTGTTGCCAGGTTCACGAAATCTACAATTCCAGCACGGTCACTCTACCACTACTCACAAATGCTTCAAAGTATCTCTCGCTGCCTTCCATCCCCATTAACTTCCTGTGATTCTGGATGTCCTACCATATCCTCTTCGTTGTTACACATATTGCACTCAAAAAGTTCTGAGACATACAATTTTACCCTCGCGCCCTCACCCTCAACGCTTTTACATTGCAACCCTGTTTTGTAGCTATCTTTTTTCCCCTGCCCGCAACCTCCATACTTTCTTACTATGCGATTAGAAACCTTTCATGCTACAGTTGATCATGCAGGAACCCTCAACATTGTCATTAATGGACAAAAACCTCAAGGAGATCTCCCATTATTACGCATTAAACCAAGATTTGTGGAGAGTTATTTTGTCCCTTCCAATTGTTCATCTCCAACACGCATCCTCGTGTTGGGCCGCTCAAGAAATATACAATGCTTAATTGTTCATTGCAATATCCAACGTGTTGTCATTTCTATGTATGAAATTAGTATTATTTAATGTTAACAACGCATCATGCAACAACCATCCAAATTGTCATTAATCAACGAAAGTCTCGAGGACATCTCGCATTCACACACTTTCAACCAAAAATTGCGCAGGGTTATATTATCCCTTCCAACTTTTCATTTCATTCATCGGCTGGAAGAAATAAACGTTCTTGTAGACTTATGGCACCAGGTTGGCAGTAGTTTTGTGGAGATACAGTAAATATGTTTGCACAAGAGGACCACAACTTTCAGTGGTCCAGGGCATTCTCTTACTATTCATCCCATTCCGCCCAAAATGAAGTGATTTAGACCTCTGGAATCGCTTGTGCAGGTTGTGTTCCTGAGGTTTTTGACTCAAAGGAGGTGGTCTCTTGGTGCGCCAAAAAATATATTCCAGGCCAGAGAATCATTCCACTACGTGACCATTCTCCTGTTTCTTTGTTGCCTCGACTCTTCTGCGAGATATTAAAATTTTTGAACCCAACATTGGCGTTCAGAGGACAAGACTACAAAACGTTTCTAGAAAAACATCATAACAGGTTGGACATCTTGGTGGACTTCCTCAAATACCCAACAACAGTTTCTGAAGATATCACAAGGCTACAGGTAAGTTCCTTTAGAAATCTATTCCAGGAAATTGCTTGGCTGGTTACAAGAATAACGAGACATGCACCCACAACAAACATTTCCCATATAATTATTTATATTTTGTATTTCACAGTCAAGGAAAAATACATTTTTGATTGGGGGAAGATAATTTTGATTGAGATATGCTCCCAGTTGTCACTATTCAAAGAATCAAATCAATTTTATATGTCATCCTACTTGATTTTCGCAATTGTGTTTTGTTGTCTATTTCCAAAACTTTCTCTTTCCAATAAAATAAACTGTGGATTCGACCCAGTAACATTTTGGCACGAGGCACTGTGGATACACAAGGCCTCCCATTGTTTTTATGAAGTTTTTAATGGCTTTGTCTTAGTTTTCAAAGATTTACTGTTAGGTAAGGATGCTCCACGGATGTCTGGCCAGGAAACCAAGTTTTTGAACAGGAAGGGCACACTTGAGCAAGAGAAAAATCACAGTTTCCTCATGGTATTTAGCTCTAAGGAAAATCCTGCCTTCCTTCCATGCCACATCACGAACAAGATGTTTGTTGTAGAAATAGAAAGGCAATAGAACCACTGGTTGCATTTTTTCCATGACAAGAAAAAAAAACATTTCATTCCTCTACCCTGGAAAGTCAGAGACTTTGTGTGTAGAAACATCAACAATATTGACGAGTTTGCCGCCCATTTAAAGAAATTGAACCTAACATATGTTGAAAGGCTAAAAGGGTTCAAACCTAATGGAATTTTTCGAATACATTTACTGGGTGTTGGCTTTAACACCTCTTTTATCCATACACACCTAACCTAAGATAGGAACAATGTTGACAACAATCCTGCTTCTGCCAATTGTGATGTAGAGAGATTGCAAAGTGCCACTAAATTGTACAGAGAACATGGAAAAGTATCCGGTGAGAAGAGTACCTAGTCCCCCACCAACACTCCCAAGAGCACGACATCACGAAGCATCGCTTCGATGGTCCACCTGAGTAATAAAGAAACCCAAAAATCTTTGAATGGAGGAGGAGATAAGAACCCTCCTCGCATAAATATTGATAGTTATCACAAAATTCCACTAGCGAAGAAGAGAAAAAACAATGCAGGGCAGGCGAAGGAACCCCAAATTGAAACTGGAAAACTGCAACTTGAAATTGAAGCTGAACACATGCAAAAAATTGGGTCACTCGTGGTGGAAATATCTAACACCGACTTTTTTGACATAGATGAATCCTTCATAATCTAGAGTGTTATTTTTTACAGCCAATCTAAAATTCTGGTCATTGACAAGAGGGATGTAAAAAATAGGAAAGGCAAATCTCGCGCAAAGATTAACTTTAGTGAAATGTTGTCGTCCCAAATCTGCCAATTTCACTAGGGAACTGGTGACATTCTTGGTGATTCCATTCAAGGAATTGAGACAGAAAATGCCAATATGAAACAACACCTCAACGAATTTGAGCAGGCTTTCCTTGCAACTCCAGAGTTTGCCAGTTCTTTGGCAAAAATCGTGCCTGCTACCACTGCAACGAAGATGAAAGTATCCTCTACCCTCCTTGCATGCTCTAGAGCCCTTGTAGAGAATAACATCAAAAAAAGAATGTAGGTAGTTACTGAATCCTGAGAAACATCACAAAATTTAGTTTCCTTCAGAAAGAAGGCCAATGGTTTGTTGGAACAATTGGAGACAAATTTAAAAAATGAACAACTTTTCTATGATAAGGTACTGGCCCCTTTTTCCAAATATGCTGACAACACATTGGAACTAAAAAGAAGACAGGAGAAACTCCCCTCACCAAAGCGCACCAAAAAAGTAAAAGCATGCTGGAAAAAGAAAGTTGACAACTTGCAACTCATTGTCAAGTCATGTAAACAAGTCATATCAGAAAAAGAATATTTATTCACAAGCCTACTCCAGCTAGACTTAGTCAGAACTACCAACGAGGTTCAAGATCCTAACTTAATTATCAAATCCTTGTCATTCACCAAAGAAGCCTTCAAGGAACAAGTTGATATTTTAAAGGGGTTGTCTTTCGAAAAGTTTTACAACATACTTGAACATCGTCTAGATGAGCACGAGCACTGGATAATAGACTATGCCTCACACAATGAAGAAATTGAATAGACTCTACATAGTATTTCAATGGATCTAAGGAAATTAGAAAATGACCTTTACGACATAGAAATCTGGGATGAAACCAACATAGCCCCCATGAAAAGCTACATCGAAGAATGGTTCCAAGAGAGAATGGATGGCCTCATCCAGGAAGGGAAAGAACCGGTCAACAGGACTACAATGCCCATCAACGAAAGCAACAAAAATGCATCGGCTTTATAGTAAGTTTATACTGCAATCTTGTTTTGTTTATCAATCCAGTTTAAGTCTATGATGTCATCTTCTCTTCTTTATCAATCCACTTATGTCCTCTTTCAATAGAAAACTATAACCAAACACTATTAACTTGAAATTTCTTCTTTTCAAGTCTTCCTCTCTACCGTCGCGCACTTCTTTCAATGTTCCTAATTCTTGTACTTATTTATTTTTATGGTCCGCGGGAGCCCCAATCCTAGTCTATATGAAAAACAAATTTAAATTTCCATAAACATGTAACAGACATTATTAATTTTTGATAAATTCCAAAGAAAACGGATTTGTCAATGCCCTTATTGTATACTAAATTTTGGGTTTCCAGGAACCTTTCTTGTTTGTTCCAAATAAAACTAATTCGGATATGCTACATTTCTTGTCTCCTATTGTATGCTAATTTTTTGGTCTTCAACGACGTTGATGTTTTGAATGTTGATGTAATTTCCAGAGATATGTAACATACATTATTTATTTTATAATAAGTTTGTATTGTATTGTTCGCAACACCGCTTCTCAATTTGTATATCGCGGAACTCTCGATGATGTTTGTAGGGAATGGAACAACAAAGACCCATTTTTTAAACCACCAGCCTGAGAATGCGCAATCCAAAAACTGGCAAAGTATGGAATGACCCCTCCCTGCATGCTCTATAAAACGTGTACAAAGAAAACTAATTTGACAACGCTATATCTTTTTTTTCCAAGAAAATTCTTAGTTTTAAAGCAAGCTAATTCGGGAAAACGTTATTACTATTCTGTTGTATAACAAACATTAATTTTTTGTAAATTTCTATAGTCCACAACTTTGCCTGTCATTTTGTATATCATGGAACTGTCGGTTCTATTTGTAGGCCACGGAACATCAGAGACTCAATTTTGAACCCACCAATTTCCAGAAACATGTAACATACATTATTAATTTTTGATAAATTACAAAGAAAACTGATTTGATAATGCCCGCGATCCAAAAACTGACGAAGTATGGAATGACCGCTCCCTGCACGCTCTATAAAACGTGTGCAAAGAAAACTAATTCGACAATGCTATACCTTTATGTCCAAGAAAAGTCTTAGTTTTAAAGAAAACTAAACTATGCCTGTCATTTTGTATATCGCGGAACTGTCGGTGCTATTTGTGTTAGAAAATAGGACCGCGGAGCAATAAAATAAAACAAATACAGAAACAAAACACAGAAGACACACAATACAAGAGAGACACAGATTTACATGGTTCACCCAGTGTGGGCTATGTCCACCAGAGAAATTGCCAAGTCCTTCCTTTATTATTATCCAGCAAATGAAGGGATACAACCTACAACAAAACCCGTTGTAACTTCCTCTTCTTTCTCTCACAGTCTCCTCTCTCAGAATACAATATTCACCATAATCCATAGCCGCAATACATTTCCCTCATAAAAGAGGGTTGCCTTCTAGGGAAAAAAACCATAACATAATCTCTATCGTTAGATTTGCAACCTTATAATGAACGGTCCAGATTTACAATGAAATTACAATATACTTTTACAAGGCAATTTTTTCTTCGGGGGCTTCGCCCCTGAACCCCCGCTGGGGGCCCGCTTGCCCCCAGCCCGGGGGATAGGCCCCCTGGACCTCGCAGAGGGGGTACCCCCCCTCTGCACTCCCCCACGTGGAAGAGTGTACATACTTCTGGGGTGTAAATACTTCATGGGGTATAAACACGGCTGAAAGCAAGGACCTCTGAATCAGGAAGATAATCAGGCTCCACAAC
>ML800584.1:26751-41325 GCA_009831015.1 Picea engelmannii
ATCCTTCTGATATAAATAGTCTTCCATCTGCATCTTCCATAACTGGTAGTTTTGGCCATTAAATTTCTCGACCCTAAACTTTCCATCTTCCGACATTGCTCCCACTCGAATCAGGAACCCTCTTTTCCTGCGAGTTACCTTACACTCTGATACCAGTTGTTAGAAAACAGGACCGCGAAGCAATTAAATAAAACAAATGCAGAAACAAAACACATAAGACACACAATACAAGAGAGACACAGATTTACGTGGTTCACCCAGTGTGGGCTACGTCCACCAGAGAAATTGCCAGGTCCTTCCTTTATTATTATCTAGCAAATGAAGGGATACAACCTACAGCAAAACCCGTTGTAACTTCCTCTTCTTTCTCTCACAGTCTCCTCTCTCAGAATACAATATTCACCATAATCCATAGCCGCAATACATTTCCCTCATAAAAGAAGGTTGCCTTCTAGGGCAAAAAACCCTAACATAATCTCTATCGTTAGATCTGTGACCTTATAATGAACGGTCCAGATTTACAATGAAATTACAATATACTTTTACAAGGCAATTTTTGCTTTGGGGACTTTGCCCCCGAACCCCTACTGGGGGCCCGCTTGCCCCCAGACCCCCCAGCCGGGGGGATAGCCCCCCCGAACCTCGCAGAGGGGGTACCTCCCCTCTGCACTCCCCTGCATGGAAGAGTGTACATACTTCTGGGGTGTAAATACTTCATGGGGTATAAACACGGATGAAAGCAAGGACCTCTGAATCAGGAAGATAATCAGGCTCCACAACCAACAATTTGTAGGCCACAGAACATCAGAGGCCCAATTTTGAACCCGCCAACCCAAGAACCCACGATCCAAAAACTGGCTAAGTATGCAATGAGGGCTCCCTGCATCCTCTATAAAATCTCTTTCCCATACTTTATAAAAGTAGAAATTTTGTATGTATAAAACTAAATATCTACTTTATACAAGTACATATTTTGTATGTATAATTTTTTTATTTGTGATGAATTTCTATAGTCCGCAACTGAACTCCTCCATTTCTGTATCATAAAGAACATCAGAGGCCCAATTTCTGTATCGCGGAAATGTCGGTGTTTTTTGTATATCACCAGCACGACAACTCGTGATCCATTACAAAAGTACATATTTCCTATGTATAAAAATATTTCAATATATTTCAACTTTCTAGCCATGTGTCTGTACTAGTTCGCATTTACTCCCATCCCAACCTGGCAAGGACTCCGCTACCATGCAACCTTGTTACAAATATATTATGTTGTTTGATACAGAGCACGAGGGTTGATTTATTTTGTAAATTATAAATATTTTTTAATTTTATTTTCCATATTTTTAGTGAGTATTGTACTTGTTTTTAGTAATTTTGTATCTTGGTTATTGGGATGTATTATACACATGTTTTTTTAACAAGATATTACAAACGTGTTATAATAAGCATTTTTAAGATTAAAAGCAAAACATCATTTATATTATATTAGTAAAAGATATAATAAATAAATAAATTGAAGAGGTTATACTTTTGAAAAATAAAATTCAAACATCATTAGAGAGGATATTATCTTTTCTTCTTTAATAATAATAATAATTACATATGTAATAAAAATATAAAATAAATATAATTATAATATATTAATTAATTAGATAAATTACAATAATATATAGGGAATTACATTTCTTAATTTATAAGGATAACAATGAAGACCTCTATCATATTTTTACAATTACTCTTTCCACTTCTATTAACAAGTTCTCTTTGGAGGTGTCATGTAAAAAGAATAATAGAATAACAAACCCTTGGTATGATAAAGGATGTAAAATCTCTAGGAAATTCATTGGGGATGCTTGTGATGAGTCCTTAAAACTCAATAAGATCAAAGGTACTATATCCATAAAAGGAAAGAAAAACTTTCACAACTATCTAAGATTGATCCTAAGAAGTTATAGAGGCAAATTCTAATCCACAATACTAAAGAAAATAATATAATTCCCTTAAGGAACTGAAATTCCTACCTTAAAAGTATTTACGAGGTCCCTAATACCATGGACACCATCTCTATTGTCCCTATAGAAGATGAAGTTTTTTCTTTGGATGACATAGAGTTTCAGGTTAAGCGGCTTGCAAATGGGAAAGCTAAGGACATTGAAGTCTACAAAGATAAAAAAATTAAAATCGGAGGGCATATCCTCATCCCTCACATACATAAGCTCTTCAATTTAGCATTTAAGCATGACTTCCCTGAATCCTGGAAGAAATGCCTCATTGTTCCTATTTTTAAAAATGGGGATAGAAACATTCCCTCTAATTATAGGGCCATTATGATTAGCCTGATTTTAACCAAGCTATAAAAAATTATTTTGGAAGAGAACATAAGCCTATGACTAGAAAGCCACAATAAAAGGGAAAAAGGCCAAGTCAGTTTTAGGAGATATCATTCAACTGCAGACCATACTGTTACCTTTAGGATAATCACAAAGGAGTTCCACAATACTTAAACCAAACTTTTATGTTTTTTTGTTGACTTAAAAAATCTTTTGACACGGTTCCCATGAAAAACTTTTGGGATAGGTTGGAAGAGATAAAAGTGCCCTTCGACCTGAGGGTTGCAACAATAAGATTGTATAAGAATGTTATTTCCAAGTTTAAGAGCACTGAGGGTTGGTCGAAAGAAAATAACTTCAATACTAGATTCAAGCAAGGTTGTCCCTTGTCCCCTACCCTTTTTTGCATATACATTGACAAGCTAGAAGATTGTTTGGAAGAAACAGGTTGTGTTGGCCCTACTCTCGCTGGTATAGTCATCAATATTCTTTTTTTACGTTTATGATATCGTTATTATGGCGAGGAGTCCCCACGATCTTTGAAGAAGCTAAGAATTCTCAAGGATTTTTGCTCCAATATGGGTTATGATTGTTAATACTAACAAGAATAAAGTCATGATCGTTAAATCCAATAAGGTGACTTATGATACCTTCATCTATGACAATAACAACTTGGAGGAAGTGACTACATACAAATATCTTGGAATAGATATTCAACACAAGCTCAACTGGAATTTTAACATTGAGAAAATGATAATTGGATGATGGAAAGCTTATTATGGGATTGAAAACAATTGTGAATCAACGAATCTTTGGATATGGGATAAAAAGAAAGTCCTCTTTGAGACTTTGGTTACACCTGTTATTCTATATGGATGCAAAGTTTCAGGATGCATTATCTCTAGAGAATCTTGGAGAGATATAGAGAAAATCCAAAAGAATTTTATAACCTATAATCTTAAATTTAAAGGAAAAATGCCCTATCCTATCCTCCTCATAGAGACGGTCCTTTCCCCCATTGAGAACATGGCTATGACTAGATACCTAATGTATACGAACAAGTTAAACAACATGGAAGACAAGAGGCTTCCTAAAATTTCTTTAAACTCCAGTCGTAACCACCTTTGACTCAAGTGAGGATGACATAAAGATGTCAAGTCCTCTCTAAGCCATTGGGGAATCATGGAAGAGACCATTTTGGAGAATAAGGATACTATTAAAAATATTATTAAATCAAAATTTAAGGAGAAAATGTGGTCTGATAAAGAGTTAGAGGATAAAAACAAATTAAGGTATTATAAGAAGGTAATCAACCCTAATCTAGAAGATCAAAATTATCTCTATGTTTTGATAAGTGTAAAGGAAAAAATAAGCATTGCTAAGATAAGAACAATTTCTCATGATCTTCATAGTGAAACTAAGCATTGGTCAATTCATAAAATGTCATGGGATGAAAGAGTGTTCCATCTTTGTGACGCTAAGAGGGTTGAATGTAATGTCCCTTTCCAAATAGGAGCTCCAGAAAAGGAGGCTTAATGGTATAAACCACCCCGTTAGACTATAGCCAGGGCCAAAGAGGGGTAAACAAGGTTACTAGAGGTCACTCTAGTCACAGGTGTTATATTCGGAAAGTGACATTGAGCTAAAAAGTGTTAACAATGCTTTTAAGTCATTATGAGCTAAAAATAGAAATCAACAGTGAATTAGGGTTTCAGCATGATTTAGGGTTTTGGAAAGCTATAAATTAAGGGTCAGCAACCTAATTCATCATTATGCAAATTATGACTTGTCATTGAGGAGAAGAGACACATCTCAGGAGAGATAGTTCAGTGTATTCTAGGAGGAAGACACCAGTTGGCTGATTTCGGTGTTGAAAGACACACCCTAGTCACCGGGAATATCATCTAGGTCTTCCATCATTCTTCATTGATTCCGCAGTGCTCCCATATTCCGAGTATTATCTTTTAGTTGCTTATTTGTATTCCAACTAAGATCCTTTTGTCTTTTGATCTAGCCGAGTGTTGTTATTTTTCAGCCTCAGTTGCTTATTTTTCGGCTAAGATCCTTTGTATGTTGATCTAGTCAAGTATTGTATGTTGTTCAGCCGCATTCGGCCATTTTGTAATCCATGGAGATATCATAATACAAACTTGCAGTCCTTTGTCATGTTTATTATTTGTATGATCATTTATATGTTGTAAACCTTTGATCCTACACACACATTAGCAGCATTTCACAGACTAGCCAAGTCAAGAACATTATAGTGGTATTAGAGCTTTAGTCCTGGCAACCTGTGACTAAAAACAATGAGTGCAACAGAAGACCCAGAGGGTCGTGAACACGTAGGTGACGAATATGTCACTTACAATAGGCATCGGGAAAGAAGGCATAGGCTTGATTTTCCCCCTTTTCCTCCTAGCTCAGAGGAAGAGGAAGAGGCACACAAAGAAGCAGAGAGAAGGGCAAAGTGTGAGGCTGAGCGCGAGGCAGAGAGGATGCTAGGAGACAGATATGAGCGACCAGAGGGCAGTGGCAAGGCCCTTGTAAATCCAAAGGCAGCTTTCATGCGAGTTATCAACGGTATGTTAGCTAGTCAATAGACCATGTCTTAGTCCTTGGCATAGGTGGTTGATATATTGGCTAGAGTGGGAACCCCAGATACACAAGTCCTGCATGCAACACAGACAAACTCGAGAGTAGGCAGTAGACCCTAGTCACCCTCTTGCACATACACCTCTGCGATTAGGATTCCTAAACCCTTGTTTCCCAGTTTCTAGAGGGCACCCTCAGTAGCAACATCCCCACCAATAGCACAGAGGCCACCCACTCATGCCGACAAAATTGCAGAGTATAGGAGGGAGTATGCAGCATTGGTTCATGACTTCCATCAGGACATGACCTTAGTCGAGTACTATGGACACAGACTCAGGAACCACCCTGGATAGCCGCAAAGGGGAGGACCACAATAGCAGCAGGGGCATACCCTCAATTTCATCTGAAAAGTTGGGAAACTCACCATCCCTTATTTCGACGGATCGTCCAAATACACCACCAGACCTTGGGTGCAGAAGCTAGACACATATTACAAGCTCAACCAGATGTCCGAGACAGAGGCCATCAGTTTTGTGACCTTACACTTGGAGGGTGAGGCACATGAATGGTGGTATCATGGACTGGTGACATTGGGTCACAGTCGCATCACCTCCTATAGGGATTTTATAGATAGGATCATGGATAGGTTTGACAGGAAGGATCTTGAGATACACTTCAGGGATCTAGCCTAGTTGAGACAAATTGGCACAACAGAGGCATTCATCACATAGTTTCAGCAGGTAGCTATGGCAGTGATAGATATATCAGAACCCAGGCTGATCATGCTATTCACAGAAGGACTCAGAGAGCCTTTGAGAGGATGGGTGAAGGCATACAGGCCTCCCACTTTGTAGGATGCTATCCTTCGCACTCGAGATCTAGTAGACTTAGTGCCAAAGACTAAAAATTTCTCCAAACCATTTGTTCCCCAGAGGGATCAAGACAGGAAGCCATTCTAGAGAGAATGGAAGGGCAAGGAGAAGTTGGATAATGAGACTAGGCGAGAGCTTATGAGGAAGAAGCTTTGCTTCAGCTGCAGAGATCCTTGGGTCCCAGGCCACAGGTGCATGGGAAAGGAAGAGATTCATTATATTGAAGTAGCAATAGACAATATGGACAGTGAGGAGGAGGAGAAGGATAGTGGATCCACTAGTTCATAAGAGAAGTCAGCACTAGCAGAGGAGCAGCTTCCTCATAGACCACCGACACCGGCAGGAACCCATGCTCCAGTAGTCCCACAACTGCCAAAGCAGGCTAACAGGAGGAAACCAGCAAAGGGAGGAGTCATAGTGACCCTTTCCAGTGTTCCTAGGTATGATACCCTCTGTATCAGAGGGATTATTCAGGGGCAATGGGAAATCTCCCTGATAGATGGTGGAGCCACCCACAACTTCATCGACGCTTCACTAGTATCGAGACGGGCACTTCAGACAGAGGAGTTTGAGGAGTTTGATGTTGTGATAGAAAATGGCCAGACAGTGGAGTGTCTAGATAGAATTCCAAACTTAGAGATGGAGTTAGGAAACTACGCAGTGAGAGACACATTTTATGTGGTTGACCTGTCGGACATAGATATGGTGTTATGAGTTCAGTGGATGATTACCTTGGGAAAAATCACTACCAACTACCAAACCTTGGAAATGGGATTCAGAGATCAGGATGGGAAGAAGGTTGTTCTAAGAGGTATGTCAACAAGAGCACCTAGGACAATTTCAGCCAAGGATGGAGAGGATATTCAGACATGGGGAGGTAGCATATGCTGCAGAATGCTTTATCACTACTCAGAAGGATTCAAAAGATCGACAACAATACCACATAGATATCAAGAATTTATTGGGACGACATCAACAGGTATTTAAGGCAATCCCACTAGGGAGACCACCTGACAGGGGGTTTGAGCACACCATTGAGTTAGAGGAGGGAGCCAAACCTATGATTACCCCCCCTATTGTCATCCTAGGAGGTTCAAGGATGACATAGAGAAGGAAATCAAGGAATTGTTGGTGATGGGACACATCAGACCGAGCAACAGCCCATTTGCTTCTTCAGTTGTCTTAGTTCTAAGGAAGGATGGCACCATGAGGATGTGCATTGATTACCGAGCCTTGAACAAGAAAACCATAAAAAACTAGTACCTTATCCCACGCATTGACGAGTTGATGGATGAACTGCATGGGGCAATTTTCTTCTCAAAAATTGATCTACTCTCTGGATATCACCAAATCAGCATCTGAGAGCAGGACATAGAAAAGACAACATTTCGATGTCATTTTGGACACTTCGAGTTCCTGGTTATGCCATTTGGGATAACCAATGCACCCGCTACATTCCAGTCTTGTATGAACCATATATTCAGGGATCAGTTAAGGAAATCAGTCTTGGTTTTCTTCGACGAAATCTTGATCTATAGCCGGTCATGGCAAGAGAATATGAGGCACCTGGATGAGGTATTGAGCATCATGGAGGCACAATCATTATATGCCAAAGAGTCCAAGTGTGAGTTCGGTATGACATAGCTTCTTTACTTAGGCCACATCATCAATGCACAGGGGGTACAGGTGCACCAAGAGAATATCAGGGCCATTCTGGATTGGTCGACGCCCAATAACGTGACAACATTGAGGAGCTTCTTCGGGCTGTGCAACTATTATAGGTGGTTCATTCGGGGTTGTTCTCAGCTTGGAGCACCGCTGACAGATCTTACCAAGCATGGGGCCTTCATATGGACCAAGAAATCACATGAATCCTTTGATCACATGAAGGAAGTCATGGGCACTTGTCCAGTGTTGGCACTACTAGACTTCACCCTACCATTTGTACTAGAGTGTGATGCATCCGACAAAGGGATCGGTGCATTTTTTATGTAGGGAGGACACCCCATTGTATTCGAGAGCTAGAAGCTTAGTCAACCTGAGAGGTTGTACTCCATTTATGACAAGTAAATGTTGCTAATCATGCATGCCTTGACCAAGGTCAAACAATATTTGGTGGCCAACAAATTCGTGGTCAAGACCGATCACAACAGTTTGAAGTATTTCCTTGAGCATAAGGACCTCAGTGACTGCCAAAAGAAATGGGTGATGAAGGTACAGGCATTCGACTTTGACATAGAGTATGTCAAGGGGAAGAAGAACATTGTGGCCGATTCACTATTGAGGAGACCTGCAGCATGTTCTTTGATGGAGATTTTAGTAGATTGGAAATCCCACTTGTTATTGGAATATTCCAAGAACAAGTTCGCTTGTGAGGTGATGGATGGGCAGATACAGAATGACCAGTACAGGGTCATTGACGATGTCATATTTTACAAGGATAGAGTTTACTTGGTGCCAGATTCAGGGCTTAAGAAGAAAATCCTCACTGCAGTTCATGATTCACCTATAGCAGGCCATGAGGGGTTTTTCAAAACCTACAGACAGATCAGAGAGAGGTTCTCATGGAAGGGCCTCAAACAAGACGTTATGAGACATGTCTGTTAGCACTCTGTAAATTTCCAAGAGGTTGACAACAGAAGAAATCCACAAAATGTAACTTTATCCAACCGCTTTTGAAGCTGGGATCTAGCCCTTCCAACTTCAGAGAGGGATCTCTCTATATGATTTAGCTATGTTTCAAATTTCAAATATTAGGCTAGGTAAATAAATAGGTCGATTTTTGTCGTTATAGTATTTGTCGAGTTGGTTGAGACAGTCTACACATCCGTTGGGCTATGGGGTCTGTGTTTTAAATAAAGATGAAATCCAAACCAGAAACGCAAAGGAAAACCTTCGCAGGGCGAGATAATATAATCACTAGATTATTAGAGAATAAAAATGAGGAACAACAGAAAAGGTAAGAAAGATAATTTTCAACAAAGAAGAAATTAAGAATTTCTTTATTAAAAACACTAGAAGATAAAACACTAAAATATTTTGAGTCAGAAACAGGGTATACGAGATAAATCCTGCAACGTTCGTTACTTCTAAAGATTAGATTCAGAAAACAATATGATAACAAAGAGAGAATAACATTCAACATAGAGAGAAAAACATCACCAGTAAATACATGCAAGAATCCTGTAAAAGTGCCTCCTTTTTATTAATGGAAGATCTCTTCAAAAATATTATCGTCTGATAGCTTCAGGGTATGAAGATCAACAACCCCCAATACTTCGAAAGATGAAGTATTTATAACTCAAATTACAAACGATCCTGTCATTAATGATCAGGACGTGCTAAATCTGTTTTTAGCCTAACTAACTTAACAAATTTCCTAAATCTAGGAACTGCTTAATGATGTGGTGTAACTGCATGTTGATTTCTGGGTGGGTCGTTGATGAAGCCTCTGTACGACATCATCTAACTGGAAAAATGACTGGAATGGGACAACTCATCTGCTACTCGATCAAATCACAGAGTTCCTCCCATCGGAGATGACTAGGCATGTTGACTTTGAGTAGCCTTTGATACACTTCATCCATTTCTGTGTACTTGGCGAAGGTAGGTTTGGTGAGGAAGATGTATCGAATCTCATGTTGGATACTGATGTCCCACTGAAGGGCATCTAGGAATGCCTTGCCAGTGATGCTCCCTTGAATTCCTGCAAACTTTGAACTGTCCTTAGCCACATCGGCCAATCTTTTCTTATAGTCTGGGAGTGTCATCAATTTATCATTGATTACCTTCAGACCAGGAAGACCTTTCTTCTGGAGAGCCTCAATCTTACTGAAGAATCTTTGTACCCCTAGGTCCATGGCTTGAACCTTTTCTTCCAGCTGAAGCATTAATCCTCTCTTGGTCAAAACTCTTTTGACCTCAAGGATGGTCTCTATTCTGTCTTCAATTTTCAGCTCTTCCAGTTCTTCCCTGGTCTTAGAATTCAGGAACTTGATGATCTCGTTCGCCTGTGTTGGCATCTCTCCCAATTCTGATCTGGTCTTCTCAATGGCTTGCTTGCTTCTCTGCACCAATTAATTCTGCTCAAACATGATCTATATCATGGGACATATCTCGTTCATGGACTTGGTGATGTTTGTCCATACACTTTCTTTGACTTCGACCAAAGTCTTTCCTGCCACTGTTTGCTTTCGGAGTTGTTGTAACTCCTGTTTGAGCTGATCTATCACCTGCTTTTCCTTGGAGAGTTTGATCTGAAAGGAAGATTTGAGTTCCTGAAGGTTCTCAATCTCCTTTTTAAGCCTGTTGATCTCTGTTTCCTGCAGGTTCATTTTTTCCATAGACTTAGGTAGGTCGGTTGTCTTCTCCAGGGATGTCAATGGAGTCGCGGATGGGACTTCTGTCACTAATGTTGTGCTCAATCCCAAGATCGGAATGGAATTCAATGGACTGACTTCCATTGGCTTCAGTTGTTCTTTTTCTTTTACTAGCTTCTCCATCTCAGCTTCCATCTCCTTTAGCTGTGCGTTTTGCTCCATGAGTAGCTTAAGCATTTCATCTTTCTCTCCTTCTTTCTCTGCTATCTCCTTCGCCTGTGAATCCTCTGTGGGTTGGAGCTTCAGTTGTTTCCTCAAGGAGGCTATGTCAACATTCTTCTTCTTTATCATTTCCTCATCTTCTTTCACGTTCGAAGGATCGTAACCGATCTTGAGGACCATCTCCTCCAAAGTATTGATCCTATTGTCCTTGGAAAAGGATGATATCTTCTCCAACTTGAGTTGTGTTTGAACATTGTTCAGGGACACTTGTCATTTGGACGCAGTAGTGGAAGCATGCGCCAGCGTGTAAAAGACCATTTCCCCTGTCTGCTTGTGCAGATCCATCTGATCGGCTGGATACACGTCCTTCGTCTGGAATTCGAAGGTGGCCCTCTTGTAGTCAGTGATCAAATTTGGATCTGGTACCTATGCTTGGAGGAATGCCATATGCATTATGCCCTTCTCGGTGTCGAATGTCGATAGTAGCCTGTGTTGCGCAGTCGATGTCTGCTTCCAGAACTGGGTGCAAGTGCTGTTGGTCAGGGTCTGGTTCCTTTTCTTGATCAGCTCGTACTTTTCAAAGATACTCAGCTTCGATCCCACCTTTCCTCGCTAGGTGGTCAATGGAGAATCTGTAGATTTCTCTGGCACTGTTGAGGTTATGACCTTATGTAGGCTCGAACCGAAGGGTGGCCTATCAACCTTGGTCACTATTGTAGACATGGCTTCTTTTTCTCCGGTCGGGCCAGGAATTGGCATAGTCTTAGGCCTCTTAGTATGCAGCTGGAACTCTTCGGACGATACCTCCATGACAGGCGGAGATAAATCTTGCCTAGGCCTTTTCTCTTTCGAGACCTGCGTCATGGCTGTTTGAGATACAGTGGCTGGGGGATCCCGCTGTTCTACTTTGACAAATGTGTTAGGCTCCCATACTGTCTGGTTTGCGATTTTTTCAACTTCAGGCCTAGCTTCATGAACATATGGGATGTTCTTGTTTTTCGCCCTCATCTCAGAGATGATCCCACATGGATCATAATGCCATGGGAAGCTTATGAAGAACTTCATTTTCCTCAGCATCCTGTCTGCTTCCTCCCCAGCGCCACGATTGTTGCAGATGAAGAAGCCAATCTGCCTCTTGATTCTAAGCTGTTGCTTTTTCTTCAGTGACACAAAATGGATATCATCGGAATTTATTATTTGCTTGATATATTCCAAAGAAAATTTTTTGACAAGCAGATACTTGGGCAGATTATACGGTGCCAACTCGCACCCGTATACTCTGATCTCGGTGTAATCTTGATATAAATACCAATCCCCTGTCTTTGTGTTATCCGAGAGATGCAGGATCCTTTGAACTTCATCATTTATCCGAGGCTCAGGCCTGCTGCCTAGCATACTTACCACAGGGTGGTAGAATTGATCAATGAACTCCTTGAAACTGAACTCTGTGGAGTTGTGCTTGAGCAAGGAGGTCCATGCTATCACTGCCTGGGGTCTACCATCTCCATCCATCTTCTGTATGGAAAAAATGAATTTGTCTGCTTGGAAGAAGACGAACAGGTACGCCAGTATGGATGAGTATCGGAACATGCCTTCCATGGAGAAATTCACGAACTGTTCATGAATATTGTTCGCCAGGAATGTGTTGAAGTCAAACTGGGTGGTGGGCTTTTCATCGGTAGAGAATATTGATAGAAAACCCAGAATGGGTTCATCTACCCACTGATCAGAATAGTATCCTAACAAAGCACAAAGGGAAGAGATGATCTGGTTTCCTTTAGTCGAGAACATGGAAGAAGGATAAGGAGTATTTGTGGAGGGAAGATGAGCGGATGGGGGGAGGAAAAGCTTGAATATTTGAGCCCTTTGAGGGAAGGTCATTTTCTGGTATAATTCTGTAAGAATTTCTAGGTTGAAGGGTGATGCAGAGTCAACTCGGGGGATTTGCATCATCTGGTCGATAGATTCGAGCGTGATGAGGAAAAGGATCTCTACGGACGACGAGACGAGGGCTCTTTTCTCGGGAATGTAGTGGGCTTGGCACTTGAGAGCGAATTCTGGAAAAGGGTGGATATGAGGGAAAAGGTAAAGGGGTAAGTTGGACTCCTAGAGTCCGATTTCATCACTCTGGTCCAGGAAGACTTCCTTGAGCCATGACTGAAGGTATTCAAAATCAAAATCACACTTTGTATCTGCTATTAAGCGGTCTTTGTCGACCAGTGGGATCCTGTTAAGGTCGACAGGAGGCGGGAAAAACGAATTCTCCTCTCCTTCTACTTGTTTGGACTTTGGCACCATTACTGCAATAGTACCTACAAGAAAAACAACGTTAGCGGGGTGGCTATTGGTGGGGGAAACTGATTGTAACGGAGGAGAAAACGGGGTAAATATCTCTGGTGTGATGAGTGAGTAAATGGTGAAAGTAGGAAGAAAAGGGTATTTTTGAGTAAATGGGTGTCCGTTGGGCGCGGGAGACAGGTCAGTTGGCTAACGGATATGTCATCCAGTAATAAATGGCCAACGGATCACTTAGAGTGTGAGATGGCAAGTGATGGTGATTGAGGGATACAGATGAGTGACGTGGAGGCTACTGATTGGGGTAAAGGTCATAGTGAGGGGGCTTGCCATGAACGACTGGGGGGAAAGAACTGACAATAGTTATGGGACGTGACTACTTCAGGAAAGATGAATGGTGACGTCCATAGGTGACGACGGTATGCTAGACAGTAGGATATGATGGGACTCGGGGCCATTAGATCATTGCCACGTATAGACAGGGGCCCGCCAGAGGAAAGATTCCATTTCGGACCCCCCCCCTCAGTTAAAAACAGATCATCCGGGGGGGTCCGAAATACATCTAGGGTCATTGATCTACGCACCTACTTATGAGTCGCAGATCTATGCGCGTTGTTTATGACACATTCCAGACCCCCCCCCCCCTCCACTAAAGGCAGAATGGACGGGGGGTCCGGAATCCAATACCGATCGTAGATTTGCGCGCTTGATACTGGGCCGTCCAAATGCGCGCGGGTCTTATCATCGATTCCGGACCCCCCCCCAGTTAAAAGAAAAATGGTCGGGGGGGTTCAGAATGATCTGTCCACTGTAGATCTGGGCGCGATCATCTGGACCGTTGATATGTTAATGGAGTATAAGTGAGGGTGCGGAAAATACATGCACCGAGGAAACTTAGGATAAGTGCTTTTTCACGGGTTTTCTCCAAGTCTCTTCATGTCGACACCACCAAGGGGTTAGTCGAACAACATTTTAGGTATCCGAATCATGGTGCAACATTGATCATCAAACTGGTTCTTATTGAAATGAAGCAACAAAGCAACTAGCCTATATTCTAACCTAGCTTTCTATGACAAATTAACCCAGATTAGACTGTTGGGTTAAGAAATTACTCTACCCTAGGGATATCTGACCAAGATTAGACAGTCTGGCCATATTTATTCACTAATCTAACCTAGACACTTTGGCTAAGATTAAACTGTTTAGCCAAACTCATTCGCTACCCTATCAACATCAATTTAAAAAGAACTTGGCCATGCTTGAAAGGTATGGACCAAGTTACTATTATTGCATGGGGCTTTTATTGAAATTCTTTTATGCCCTCTTTTCTTTCCTTTTCTTTTTCTTTTCTTTTTCTTTTTCTTTTTCCTTTTCTTTTTTCTTTTTTCTTTTCTTTTTCAAATTATTTGTAGAATGAAAAATCATTTGTCAACAAAAAACACTAGAGACAGATAATATCCCAGTCACCAGTTGATCCTATAACTTATAGGGTGATAACAGCAGCTCCACCTGGGGATGGTACTTTCCATGTGAAGTGCCAAGAATCCTGGTCCCTGTCATTCTGAAAATTTCTGCCTAGTAGCCTTCGTTGATTGATTTGTTTTATTCTCAAAAATTGGAAGAACAGTGGTCAGCGGCTTAGGGCCTTCTCTTCAAGCTTCAACCAACTGACTTATGTTATTCACTCAGAAAATGCAGGCGGAAAATAAAAATGGTATGTACAATGGTGAGTGGAACTCGAGTCTCTACTGAGGTGGCACATAATGCTTCAACATTCTTCCATTTACAGGTACTCCTGGCAGATCTGTCCCATCAGCGTTGTTTAGCAAGAAAGTGTTGTTTCCCCTGAATGCTTGAATCATGTATGGTCCTCTCCACAGACTGTCAAATTTTCCATGCTTTCCCTTGTCTTCATTTCTGGCATCCCATCTCAGCACCAAA
>ML800584.1:56948-71987 GCA_009831015.1 Picea engelmannii
ACGCTTTTAAGTCATTATGAGCTAAAAATAGAAGTCAACAGTGAATTAGGGTTTTAGCGGTGATTTAGGGTTTCAACATGATTTAGGGTTTTGGAAAGCTATAAAGGAAGGGTCAACGACCTAATTCATCATTATGTAGATTATGACTTGTCATTGAGGAGAAGAGGCACATCTCAGGAGAGATAGTTCATTGTATTCCAGGAGGAAGACGCTAGTTGGATGATTTCGGTGTTGAAAGACACACCCTAGTCACCGGGAAGATCATCCAAGTCTTCCATCATTCTTCATTGATTCTGCAGTGCTCCCATATTCCAGGTATTATCTTTTAGTTGCTTATTTGTATTCTGGCTAAGAACCTTTTGTCTTTTGATCTAGCCGAGTGTTTTTATTTTTCAGCCGCAGTTGCTTATTTTCCGGCTAAGATCCTTTGTATGTTGATCTAGTCGAGTATTGTCAGTTATTCAGCCGCATTCGACCATTTTGTAATCCACAGAGATATCATAATACAAACTTGCAGTCCTTTGTCGCGTTTATTATTTGTATGATCATTTATATGCTATAAACCTTTGATCCTACACACACATTAGCAGTGTTTCCCAGACTAGCCAAGTCAGGAACATTACATTGAAGATGATTTTTTTTTTCTCTTAGATTGTTCATCCTATACCCAGATCACAAAATATTTGTCACACAACGAACTTTCATAACCTTTTGACTCAACAAAACTATGGTGATCTTGGAAAGCTTCTCTTAATGATTTTAGAGCACAAAAACAAACTTCTAGCAATCCCTTACCCTCTTAAGGTCCAATATACCTATTCAGTCTCATTGGACGTTAATCATAATCCTTATAAAATAAAATTAGTATAATCAACATTTCAATAGTTTTAAATTAATTAACAATATATTTTTAATTTTTAATTAATAAAATAAAATTATTAATATATTGTTTATTATTTATTTAATTATTAAAATGAGAGATATTTTTGTAATAGAGTATTAGGGAGATGTTATCACATTACTAAGATAGATAGTATGTATGCTTATTAAAAAAATCAAAATTTTAAAAATTAATTGAATATTGAATCTATATATATATATATATATCAAAATTACAAAATTAAAATATTTAATTTTTTTTACTTAAATTATTATATATTTTAAAATGATTTAAAATAAAACTATTCACACAAAACTCCAAATAGAGCTAGATGCAATGCTTCATAAAAAAAATTAGACTATTCAAAGATACCATTCAAAACCAAATAGATGATAGATTGTTAGGGTTAAGAGTAAATTACAACCAATGGAGGATAAGATCTAAGAAATGGAAAAAAAAACAATCAATCCAAGAAGGAGAGGTTGAAGAAAATCACTTGAGAGATAGGATTAAAGAGCTACAAGAAAAACTAAAGAACAAATTGACCCTCAGTAATCTAGAAAGAAAATTAGCAATCAAGAGAAAATGATAAGCTAATCAAATTGGACCAAGAGCTTAATAAAAGAACTTTGAACCTCATAATTTTTGATAAAAAAGAACAACAAAAAAAAATACACTTGCAATAATAAAAGAAGAATTACTGATTTCTAGCATGGTAATAAATCTAGGCCATGAGGACGTTCCGACATTACCCTTGCTAGTTTTCTTCAGAGGCTATGGTATATGATGCTCGTAGTCTGGTACACATTTATCGATGTGATAAGCTCTTATCTGACAATGGAAGGATGGATTGATGATAGCCAGCTGCCTATTCGAAGACCTCCCGGAGTCAAAGACATGGCCAGTGATCTTTCTTCTGCTACGTTTCATCTAGAGGACATCAAACGAATTAAGGAATCTGTAGGAGGGGTATGTGATGGGCCAGCCTTAAACATTTCTTAAAATTCTCTTTGGAATATATTGAAATTCTAGGTTTTTTTTTTTTTTGAATACTTTGCACAAGGTTTCCGACATGGAACCTGTCATTTTAATGTGTTAAATTCCTAATAGAAAACATATGTATCTAATATTGTTAGCAGGGTTTTTGAGAAAGTGCTTAAATTTTGCGATGTAAAATCACCATATGATGCTATCAGTAATTCATGTTACCAAACCCTAATTGATATGCACACTTACACACTGTTGATTTGCTCTACAGACAGTGAACGATGTGATAGCGAGAATAATTTTCTACGGAATGCAACGTTATTTGCAGATTCGGTTGTCAGCGGGTATGTTAGCATAGTATACTCAATATAATTGTATTGGTTCATATTACTTTACAGGTTAGCTTTTTTCATTCTCGTTTAAGTAGCTTTGTTGTCTAAAATCTCCTTTTTTTTCAAGATGGAAGACATCTTGGGGAACTTCTTCTATTAGTTTTTCACATTTTATAAATGTCAAACGATAAGCATCAATAGAGTCCAACATAGAGTGGAACCCGTTTTCACATTTTATAAATGGTAAACTGCAGATACTAATAGAATCGAACCCATAACCAACAACAATAATAGAGTCCAACCAGTGACCCCATAAAAACTCACCACTTATTGTAAACTAATTAAACTAACCCTAGAACTTCTCTATCCAAAAACTTATCAATCTAAAAATCTACCATGTGACTGTAGACCAATTAAACTAGCCCTGGAACTTCTCTATCTAAAAACTTATCAATCTACTATGTTTTATTTGTTGATTGCTTATTCGTTTAGATTTAATTCATAAGAACAATACCTAACGGTTGATAAATCACTCTTTAGTTGGAGACCAATATGGTTTACAATATGCTTATGAAACGAGCCACGAGCTGTCAAAGGACGCCACTATTAAGCAAATGAAGAAATCAAGACTCACAACACTGTGTTTATTAAACATGAGAGCATTGACTGGAGTACAGGTTTTCCATTAAACAAACCCATTACATTTTAAATACGTTGATTCATTAGGCTAAGACTGTGAAACCAAAAGCTCAAGCGCCTTGGGGAAATCATGTTGGTGTTTTGCCTCTCCGGATGCCTATGATGGGAAAGAGGGAAAAGTCCCTGGAGTTTGTGAGAAGGGTAAAGCTAAACATAGACAGACATAAAATGTTTCTGGGAGTGTTCATCAATGCCAGACTACTAAGATATAAGGTGGAAAGGACCACAGGTACGTTTAACATGTCCATTTCCTAAAGCTCATATGGATCAAACTTTACTGATTTTTAATTCTCACCCGCGGCTGTATACAGGCAATTTCTAGATACTTAAAGAATACTCTTACCCATACGACTGATAAAATGAGAAGCAGAGAGTACAGAGAAAGAGCAGAGCAGAAATAGAATTCAGTATATTAGGAATGTAAATGAAAGAGTACAAATGAAAGGACATATGGAAAAATAAGTATTTAACAAAGGGAAAATAGCTGGGATAAATAGGCTCAAGCAAATCAAGAAAAAGAAAGTACAGCTGGCCAGGACAGCTCGCAGTGTACAGTCACACTGTTGAGGTTACATTATATTTAACACTCCCTCTTAAACTCAACAGTTATAAACATCAGCACTGATGATGCCTAAGTGTTGTCTCTGAAAATCAAAAATGGATTTTCCCAGTGGCTTTGTGAAGATATCTGCGAGATGATCTCGAGAACCACAGAATTGAAGTGCAATATCACCATTATTGACTAGCTCGTGGATGAAGTGAAAGCGAGTGTCAATGTGTTTTCTTTTCTTATGAAATACATGATTTTTGGATAGATCAATTGCTAAGGTATTGTCACAGAAGATAGGAGTTGAATCATTTTCTATATGTGACATATCTTTCAATATTCTTCTCAGCCACACATCTTGACAGGAAGCTAAGGTAGCAACGACATACTCTGCCTCTACAGAAGATATTGATACAATTGGTTGCTTCTTTGATGCCCATGAAATCAGGTTCATGCCCAGGTAAAAAACATGCCCTGAGGTGCTTTTCCTGTCATCTAGGCTGCCTGCAAAATCACTGTCTGTGTAACCAGAGAGATGATTATCATCAGATTGAGTGTACCATAAGCCAAAATTAAGAGTTCCTGCAATATATCTCAGAATCTGTTTTGCCATCTTCCAGTGAGAATCTTTGGGGGATTCCGTGAATCTAGAAACAAGGTTGGTTGCATACATAATATCAGGCCTAGTTGCTGTAAGATACAACAAACTGCCTACTAAACTTTTGTACAAGGTAGGGTCCATTGTAGGGCCTTCATCTTTCTTGCTCAATTTTATGCCTAGGGGTATAGGGGTTTTTGTTGGATTGCGTTCTTCCATGCGGAATCTTTTGATGATGTTTGCTGCATAATTTTTTTGACAGAAAAAAATTCCTTTGGTTGATTGATCAACCTCAATCCCCAAAAAATGTTTCATTATGCCAAGATCTGTCATCTCAAACTCAGATTGCATGGCATGTTTAAAACTGGTTAACTCAAGATTTCCAGTATAGATCATGTCATCAACATATAAACATACAATCAAAATTTTACCATGCTGATTTGTTTTGGTGTAAAGAGTTGGCTCATTTTGGCTTCTGTTGAAACCACTTTTGATCAGGTAAGTGTCAATTATGATGTACCAAGCTCTTGGAGCTTGTTTTAAGCCATAGAAGGCCTTCTTCAACCGATATACTTTGGTTGGTTGCTCTTGGACTTCAAATCCAGGTGGTTGATCGACATAAACTTCTTCTTCTAAGAAACCATTCAGCAAAGCTAACTTGACATCTATCTGGTGTACTTTCCATTTGTGTTGGGCTGCTATGGCCAATAGAGTCCTTACAGTGTCTAATCTTGCTACTGGAAAAAAAAATTTCACCATAGTCAGTATCTGGCTATTGTGAGAATCCTTTGGCAACAAGTCTTGCCTTGTGTTTTTCAATCTGCCCTTTTTCATTGAGTTTAGTTTTGTACACCCACTTGACACCAATACTCTTCTTATGTCTTGACAAATCAACAAGATCCCATGTCTTGTTCATCTCAATGGAGTCAATCTCTTGGTTCATGGCTTGAACCCAATGTGGCTCCTTAGCTGCTTGTTTAAAAGATGTAGGTTGACATGACATTAATGCAAAAAGATTGTGTTGTTCAATGTCATCCAACTGCTGATGGATTTCTCTCAAACTTTGAGTTCTCTAATTTTGAATATTAGAGGATGAGTCTTTGCTTGAAGTTGAGTCATCCTGAGTATTTTTAGATTGTCTTTGTACTTGCAATCTTGGAAGAGTAGGTTGAGGTACTTGTTGTCCTGAATTTTCTGTGTTTTCAGAAATGGGCAGCAATGGATTTTGACTGTCCATTTGTTGATTTTCTGATTCATTCCAGAATTGATTTTTTAGAAATTTTACATCTCTGCTAAGAATTAGTTTCTTTGAGATTGGATTGTAAATCTTGTAGGCTTTAGATGTTTCAATGTATCCAGTGAAGATGCATTTCTCACTTCTATCATCAAGTTTCTTCCTTAATTCGGAAGGTATGTGAGTGTATGCTATGCATCTGAATGTCCTTAAGTGTGCAACATTGAACTTTGTCCCACTCCATGCTTCTTGAGGGACTTTCATCTTTAGTTTTGTGGTTGGAGATCTATTCAAGAGGTAAGCTGAGCATGCTACTGCTTTAGCCCAAAAAGTATTTGACAAACTTTTCTCTTTGAGTAGGCTTCTTGCCATGTTCATTATTGTCTGATTTTTTCTTTCAGCCACTCCATTTTGTTGTGGAGTATACCTAGCTATTGTTTGCATGATAATGCCTTGTGATTTGCAGAAATTTGCAAATTCCTTGGAGTTGTATTCTCCTCCTCCATATGACCTGAGAGATTTTATATATTTTCCACTCTGTTTTTCAACTTCTGCTTTGAATTCCTTGAATTTTGCAAAACTTTCAGACTTGTGTCTAAGAAAATAGATCCAGATTTTCCTGCTAAAGTCATCAATAAACGGTAGAAAATAAAAGCTACCACATATGGACTCTGTTTGCATTGGTCCACATAGGTCAGTGTGAACAAGTTCGAGATGTTGTTTGGCTTGAGTGGAGGACTGTGGAAAACTAGTTCTCTTATGTTTTCCAAGTATGTAAGACTCACATGGGGGAATTTGTTCTTTGAAGATAGGAAGACCTTTGACCATGGAGTGCTTTTGTAGAAGACTTAAACTCTGAAAGGGTAGATGTCCAAATCTTGTATGCCAAACCATAGTTTCATTGGGGATGGATGCACTTTGTGCATATGTTTGGTTCAGATTTGCAGTTCTGAGGGTAAGGGGAAACATCCTATTCTGAGTCATGACGATTTCAGAAATCAATTTTCTGCTGGGGGTTTTATCATAAATCCTGCAGGATGCTCCTTGAAAAAGTACCTTATAGCCATGTTCAATGAGTTGTCCTACACTTAGCAGATTATGTTTCAGATCTGGAACATGATAGACATTGTTTATGTCTTTCTTTACATTTTGTTTTGTAAGAACAGGTACAGTTCATTTTCCTTGAACTTTGACTAAGGAATCATTTCCAAGTGTAATATCAGATGAGATTGAAGAATCAGTGCATGAAAGTAAATCTTTGTTACCTATCATGTGATTGCTGCATCCACTGTCCAACAACCAGAGATCTTTGGGTTGTTTTTCAGACTTGTGGCATGAGATAAACATACCTCCAGAGGTTTCTCCCGTATGATTTGAAACATGTGCTCTGCCCGAGAGCTGATGTGCTTGCTTCTTCTTGCATTCAGATTCATAGTGCCCATACTTTTTGCAGTAACAACATTGTATGTTTGATTTGTCATTTGATTCTCTTCCTCTGCCTCTTTGAGGTTGGAAACTCTGATTCTGATTTTGTTGTCTGTGTCCTTGGAAATGTTGATTCAGGTGCTATTGTCTATGTCCTCCACTGGAGTGAGGGTTACTGGGGATGCTCCCTCTTCCTTGGTGACCTCTGCTTCGCCCTCTGCCTCTCCCTCTACTGAAGGAGAATTGCGTTTTGAAAGCATTGGAGATTGAATCATCTGTGAGATGCAGTTTGGTCTCATGTGTCAACAGGGAATTGATTAGTTCATCTGTTGAAAAGCATGACAGATCCTTGGATTCAAGGATTGTTGTAACGACCATTTCAAATTTCGTTGGTAAACTTCTGAGGACTTTCTCAACAATGCGTTGATCAGTGATGGCTTCACCAGTCAATCTGATCTGGTTCACGATGCCCATGACTCTAGTCATAAACTGATCCACATTTTCAGACTCTGTCATTCTTAGAGTCTTGAATTGCATCCTCAAGGTCTGCAGTTTGACTGTTTTGACCCTGTCATTTCCTTGGTAGGTTGATTTAAGGATGTCCCAGGCCTGTTTTGAAGTACCAGCGCCTGTGATTTTTGAGAAAATCGAGTCATCCACTCAATTTTGATTTCAAAATTTTGATTTATTCTCTCCATTCCTTTGAGTTGCCTGAGCAATTCTCTATTGGTTTGTCATAGCGACAAGGTCTACTGGATCTGGTTCCACATATCCAAGATCCACTGGATCCCAGCACTCTTGTGCTTGCAAGAAAGATCTCATCCGAAGAGACCAAAACTCATAATTCTTTCCAAGAAGAACCAGTCCTTGAGTTGGTCCTAAATTGATAGAAGTGGCCATCTTTAAAGAATTTTATCAAAACAGAAAGAGAAAAAGAATTGTGCGAAAATTTTGTATTTACCTGTTTCGTGCGCGTAATTCACAGTGACTTCGGAACTTCACGATTTTGGATTTCGTGAATCTCGACTTCGGCCTTTCATCCTTTGGAACTTCAAGACTTCTATATACGAGTCCTTCAATTACTTGTCCGGTCATCGAAACGCCGAAATATCCTGGCGCCTTTCTTTCTCGAACGCCTTTTCAGATTTCGTGTTTCGGGACTTTCAATGTTGAGTTGCCTGACTTCTTGTCTCCTGGATGGTTGAAACACCGAATCCCGAAATATCCTGGTGCCTTTCCTTCTTGAATGCCTTTTTCCGATTTTGCGTTTTGGGACTTCCTGATGCGAAGTTGCCCAGTCCTCTATCTGCGAGATTGTTGGTATGCTGAAACAACGAAAATATCTCGAATCTTATTCTTCCAGATGCTTTTCGGGATTTCGCGATTCAGGACTTTGCAACCCCAGTTGTAACCTTCATTGGCCTTTCGAACTCCTGGAGTCCGAAATGCCAAAATTCCGGTCTATGTGACTGTGTCCTCCATGACCGCAGCCTTCTTTCGGAACTTCGGGGTTTACAGCGCCGAAATACCTCGATTCCTTGTCTTCGGAATTCCCGAAATGTCGAACCCCAATATGACAAAATCCTGACCCTATCTTCGTGACCCGGCAATACTCCTGCTGTGCTTTCGGGAATTTGTGTTTTGGAATTTCGTGAATCCTGTTGCTCAAATTCCTGCCCTCTCGTACTCCCAATATCCAAAATACCGAAGTACCTAATTCAGATATGTTGAAACTCTAATCCTTCGGGAGATCAACGACTATGAGCCTCCCCTGATCCGACGGCTCAAATCCTTTCGAGATTTCGTGGGTCAAGAGTTCAGAACTCTTACCCTTTGCATTCCCGGTATGGGAAATGTAGAAATCTCCTTTGCTCGTTCAATCGCGACTTCTTCTTTTGCGATTTTGGGAGTCGGGACTTCTTGTCTCACAACTCCTCCCTTCTTGATCTCCCGGTGCCCGAATTCCCAGTAGATATAGATCTTTGACACCTGTCCTCCAAGATGGACGACTCACAATCCTTTCGGGACTTCGTGAGTCAAGAATCCCGAATTCTTATCCTTTGCGTCCCCAGTACCCGGAATGCCGAAATGGCCTCCAACCTCTCTTCGGGAATCTCCCGATATCTTGATCGCTTGCCACATGTCCTTCGACGTTTCGGGACTTCGTGACCCGGGACTTCCTGTGTCAATGACTCTTCTGCCTCTGGCACCCGGTATTCGAAACCCTGATGAACCTCCAAATCTCTTGACACGTGTCCTTTACAGATGGATGGTCCTGATCTCTTCGAGATTTCGTGAATCGAGAGTTCGCAATGCAGCGACTCCTCGATCCTTTGATGCTCTGTCTCCCGAACTCCGAAATGCCAAAATTCGACTGCAATTTCAGAATTTCGTGAATCGGCTTTTCTCCTGTGCACTCTAGAGGACTAAACCTCATGCACTTTCTCACGGATCTAACGGCTGTCGGTTCTTTGCACTAGATCTGACGGCTAAAAATCTTCTTCCTTTTCTGCGCGCTCCTCATCCTTTTTGAACTCGATTCACGCCTCAGATCTGTTAGTAGGACCGTCTTACGACCCCGTCTGCCTGTTCTTGGCTGCTTTAGCATGTTCTTTGTTGTTCTTGCAAATATTTTCTCCTGAAGCAAGAAATTCGTGAATCTTTCATGAATTGAAGGACTTTCACGAATTCTTTAAATCTTTCACGAGTTTGTGAAGATTTCCCGAATTCTTTAAACGTTTCTGCCTTTTGCAACAATATTTCACGAATTTGAAGGAATTTCGCGAGATCTTTAAATGATTCTGCCTTCTGCAGCTTTGACTCCTCAATATTTTGAGCGTAAAGCCTTTGCTTCCTAGTGCGTGCTTTCTACTACGATCTTTTGAGCGGAGTGCGGACAACAACTTTCTCTCCAGACTGTGTGAAGAAACTCGTGTCCTATGCTCTCGTGAACAGTGAAAGATCTGTGCTTCTTAGGATCGGGTTGCTCTCCAGACTGTGTGAAGAGGCTTACTGCTGATGCTCCGATACCATGATAAAATGAGAAGCAGAGAGTACAGAGAAAGAGCAGAGCAGAAATAGAATTCAGTATATTAGGAATGTAAATGAAAGAGTACACATGAAATGACATATGGAAAAAGAAGTACTTAGCAAAGGGAAAATAGCTGGGCTAAATAAGCTCAAGCAAATCAAGAAAAAGAAAGCACAGCTGGCCAGGACAGTTGGCAATGGACAGTCAAACTGTTGAGGTTACATTATATTTAACAATGACCACAAGGATCTCAAGTTTGATTGGCCCAATGGAGAAAGTAGCCATGGATGGGAATCCAATAAAAAATTTCTATTTCTATGGAACCGGTACACCTCAAGTTAGTAAACAGGGTTCTTCAATTCTACCGCCATTTTTATTTTTTAATGAAATCGAAACTGGCAAATGAAAGGTCAACAGTTCAAAAACATATTTGGTTTATTGAACACCTCAGATATATCTTACTTAGCCGTATATACCCCGTGGAATTTGTCCATGCAGGCCCTGGGAGTGTATATTGTGAGCTATAACGGGGCTGTTGTGCTGCAAGTTTACGCTGAGAAGCCTTATGTGGATGCAAGAATTATGTCGACATGCTTCACGGAGGCTTTTGAAGAAATCAAGAAAGATGATCCTAAATCAAATGTGCTTGGAAAACGAGAGTAATGGATGTAGGCTAAAGCACATTTTAGAATCATTTAAAGTTTCGTATTACAAATATATTCTGTTGTTTGATACATAGCACGAGGGTTGATTTATTTTGTAAATTATATATATTTTATAATTTTATTTTCCATATTTAAGTGAGTATTGTTTGATTTTGTATCTTGATTTTTGGGATGTATTATAAACATGTTATAATAAGCATTTTTTAAATTAAAAGCAACACATTATTTATATTAGTAAAAGATATAAGAAATAAATAAATTGAAGATGTTAGATTTTTGGAAAATAAAATTCAAACGTAGAGGATATTATCTTTATATATATATATATATTAATTAGTAAAAGATATAAGAAATAAATAAATGGAAGATGTTAGATTTTTGGAAAATAAAATTCAAATTTAGAGGATATTATCTTTTCTATAATAATAATAATTATAATAATAATATACTTTAATAAAAAATATATATATAGAATTACAATATATCATTTAATTAGATAAGTTACAATAACAGGTAAGGAATTACATTTCCTAATTTGTAAGGATAACAATGAAGATTTCTATCCTAATTTTACAACTATCCTTTCCTCTCTTTAAAGGTGTATAAAAAGAATAATAGAATAATCAACCCTTGGTATGATAAAGAATGTAAAATGGCTAGAAAAACCATTAGGGATGCTTCTAATGAGTCCTTAAAACTCTAAAAGAGCAATAAGTACAAATCCCTAATTAAAAGGAGAAAAATACACTATATCCATAAAAGGCAAGATCAACTTTCACAACTATCTAAGCTTGATCCTAAGAATTTATAAAGGCAAATTCTAATCTGCAATACTAAAAAAATTAATATGAATCCCTTAAGGGACTAGAAGTCTTACCTTAAAAGTCTTTACCGGTTCCTTAATGCCATGGACACCATCCCTATTGTCCTTAAAGAGGGTGAAGGTTTTTTTTTTGGATGACATAGAGTTTGGGGTTAAGCGGCTTGCAAACAGGGAAACTAAGGACATTGAAGGCTACCAAGCTAAAAATTTTAAAATCGGAGGGTCTATCATCATCCCTCACATACATAAGCTCTTCAATTTAGTAGTTAAGCACGGCTTCCCTAAACCCTAGACCCAAATCCTCATTGTTCTTATTTTTAAAAATGGGGATAGAAACATTCCTTCTAATTATAGGACCATTATGATTAGCCTGATTTTAACCAAGCTATACATGATTTTTTTGGAAAAGAAGATTAGCCTATGGCTAGAAATCCATGGTAAAAGAGCCAAAGGCTAGGTTAGTTTTAGGAGATATCATTCAACTGTGGACCATCTTGTTACCTTTAGAATCATCATAGAGGAGTTTTGCAATACTAAAACAATTCATTTATGTTGTTTTGTTGACTTAAAAAAAACTTTTGACACGGTTCCAAGGAAAAACCTTTGTGATAGGTTGGAAGAGATAAAAGTGCCCTTCGAACTGAGGGTTGTTGCAATAAGGTTGTATGAGAACGTTATTGCCAAGTTTAACAACACTGAGGGATGGTCGGAAGAAATTAACTACAATATTTGAGTCAAATAAGGTTGTCCCTTGTTCCCTACCCTTTTTGGCATATACATTGACAAGCTAGAAGATTTCTTGGAAGAAACATGTTGTGTCGACCCTACTCTCACATGTATAGTCTTCAATCTTCTTGTTGTTGATTTTTTTAATGACAAAATCAGAAATATTTCATTCACACATTTCGTCAAACACTTAGCAACCTAGAGATAACTATCTTCTTAAATTTCAGAAATGCATACCCACATTCAGAAACTTCTATAAGAAGAAATACACATTGTTAAGCAAAATATGCAGCGGAAATGCACAATGGACAGCAACCCATAACTCACAGAAATTTAGGCAACTGCCAAGGAAAACCCCAATGTGGGGAAACCCAACGAGAGAGAGAAATCTTATTATTTTGCTTTAGGAAAGTTTAGAACAACATCAATAACACTTTTTCAGCCAAGAGAAATACCTCTTACAGCACAAAACTGTCCCCCACAAATCTGTCTTGAAAACCGTGCCACAGTCTGTACAGTTGTACGGATTTACTTAAATTCGACACCTTGAAATTCGTGCCACAACAGGCTACTGTACCTTCTCTTTATACGGCCGTCCTCCTTCAGAAAATTCTTCAAGGATGCCTCAAAAACCATGCCCAAGCTTGCCTCGATTTTCGTGCCTCAAGAATGATGTTGTACAGCCTGTACGGATCCGTACAATACGGCCTGTCCCAACAAATAACACTGCTGCAAATCAAAATAGAAAAAGCCTCCTTGGGATTTGTGCCCTAGCTCTCTTGGGAATTGTGCCCTTCTTGATGGTCACTTTCCTCTCTCAAGCAATCTCTCAACTTCTCCTCTCATCTTCTCTGATGTGTCTTTCTCACATCCCTAAGCATGTATATGTACTTTTCTCTTTTCCCAAGAAACCCTAACTTACATAACCAACTCAATCTAATGGCTATCATAAGTCTAATATGAGGGCTCATATTTAATGCTCCTAATTAATTACAAAATAAGTAATAAATGCTCATTAAATACTTTTTGGGTCCCACAACTTAAAAACACTTTAAGTTATAAAGTACATTCACTTTATAAAAGCACTTTATTTAAAAAGTCACTTTACAAATAAAACATGTCTAGGAATTATGACTTTATGTCCTCCCCATGACAAAACACAAAAACATGAATGAGGGCATCCCTTGTTATATTTCAACACTCCCTCTTAACGAGGAATGTACTCGTTGCCATCTCCATCATCTGGTCCCATCATACTGTGCTCTGTAGAAACTCCCTTTGAGCCTGGAGCCATCCGCAACACCTGCACAGAACTTGAACTAGAAGATCTTCTCCTGGCAACCTCCCGGAACCCTGAGCTCACTTCATCTTGAGCATAGGTTCGATCAACCTGGCTGAGCCTTCTACCAGTGCTCAGAAGAGACTCGCTCTCTTCTCTCGGAATGCAGGACTGATACCTTGGTGCCACCGCAGTCTCAGAAGCCTCCTCACGTTCCTCATCCGACGCTAAATCACACATCATAGGCTATCCTCTCAACATATACAACCTATCCACTCGGTTACCGATCAGCTACAGCTCTACCGGATCCACTCCCTCTCTGTAGATAAAGACATGGTTCCTCTTGAACAATACACAATATTCTACATCCTGCAAGGCTGAGACTGAGAGTAAGTTAACACGCAACCCTGGAACAAAGAGAACTCCATCAATCTCCAAGAGTCCCCCAAACTCAAGTTGGAATCTAACATTCCCAACTCCACGTACAACTCTCGCCATACCACCTTCATTTACCACCTGTCGGCCAGGACCAATCTCTATGAAGTTTGGGAATACTCGCTAGATTCCCATCATGTGGTTAGAGGCTCCGCTATCCACAACCCATCTGACATCACCTCCGAATCCTCCGCTGCCGACACTGGAAACTAGGGTAACCAAAGAAAATTCCCTATCGAACTTTGAAGAAAAGTCCTCTATGGTTGTTATAGCAGCTGTCTTAGGCTCCTCTGACTCCTTCTTCTTCTTCTTCCTCTCAGGACATTGAGAGGCAAGGTGCCCCAACTTGTTACAACAAAAGCATCTGACTTTACTCAAGTCCCTTGCGAAACTTCCTTTCTTCTTGCTCTTTGCCACAAGAGCAGCATTCTCATCAACTCTGTGTGTCTTCTGATCACTGCTCTGAGATCTTTCCCGAATCTCCTCCCGAGTGAAATCATCCCACAGTCTGCTCCAATCTGGTAGATGCTCATGACCCACCACGCACTTCACGAAGACTTCCCAATCTTTGGTGAAGCCATTTAAGGCTATCCTCACCAACTCAGAATCCGAAATGACCTCTCCAATAGCTGCCAACTCATCTTTAACTTGAGCCACCCGGGTAAGATAAGAAGAGACACTCTCCTCCTTACCCATCTTGGTATCATGCAACTTAGCCTTCAAGGCCATCTTCCGGTTCTCGTTCTTTGCCTTGAACAAGTTTTTAAGTGCATCCCACATTTCCTTGGCAGTCTTTTTCTCAGCCAAGTGTGGGATAAGGTGATCCTTCACCCCATCCAGAATAGTCCTCTGAGATTTAGCTTCCTTGACCTCATGCAAGTCCAAAGAAACAGGATCTACTGCAGGAGCTGCTACAATAGAGCTGGCATAGTTATAGATCTTGTTTTCTTTGAGTACGGCTGACAAACGAACCTTCCACTGCAAGTAGTTGGAAATGCCATCCAACCGATCCTCATATCTAATGCTTGCAGCCATATTCCCTGTCACAAATCAAGGAAAACAATCACACCCTTTTTCCCAAATATCACACTGCCCACTGTCAGAGACAAAGCTCTGATACCATGTTGATTTTTTTAATGACAAAATCAGAAATATTTCATTCACACATTTCATCAAACACTTAGCAACCTAGAGATAACTGTCTTCTTAAATTTCAGAAATGCATACCCACATTTAGAAATTTCTATAAGCAGAAATACACATTGTTAAGCAAAATATGCAGCGGAAATGCACAATGGACAACAACCCATAACTCACAGAAATTTAGGCAACTGCCAGGGAAAACCCCAATGTGGGGAAACCCAACGAGAGAGAGAAA
>ML800584.1:72843-84820 GCA_009831015.1 Picea engelmannii
CACTTTATTTAAAAAGTCACTTTACAAATAAAACATGTCTAGGAATTATGACTTTATGTCCTCCCCATGACAAAACACAAAAACATGAATGAGGACATCCCTTGTTATATTTCAACACTTGTTTATGTTGATGATATCGTTCTTATGGCGAGGAGTCCCCACGATCTTGGAAAGAAACTAAGAATTCTCTAGGATTTTTTCTCCAATATGGGTATGATTGTTAATACTGACAAGACTAAATTCATGATCATTAAATCCAATGGGATCACTTATGATACCTTCGTTTATGACAACAATAACTTGGAGGAATTGAATTCATACAAATATCTTGGAATCGATATTCACCACAAGCTCAAATGGAATTATAACATAAAAAGATAATTGGAGGATGGAAAGTTTATTATGGGCTTGAAAACAATTGTGAATCAACGTATCTTTGGATATGGGACAAGAAGAAACTCCTCTTTGAGACTCTGGTTACGTCTGCTATTCTATATGGATGTGAAGTTTGGGGATGCAGTACCTCTCTAGAATCTTGAAGAAAGATAGAGAAAATCCAAAAAAAAATTATAATTTATAATCTTAAAATTAAAGGAAATACACCATATCCTATCCTCCTCCTAGAGGCTAGCCTTTTCCCCATTGAGATCATGGCTATGACTAGATACCTAATATATAAGAACAATTTAAACAACATGGAAGACAAGAGGCTTCATAAAATTGCTTCAAACTCCAGTTATAACCACCTTCAACTCAAGTGGGGATGGCATAAAGATGTCGAGACCTGGCTAAGCCATTGAGGAATCATGGAAGAGACCATTTTGCAGAATAAAGATACTATTAAAAATATTATTAAATCAAAATTTAAGGAGAAAATATGGTGTGATAAAGAGTTAGAGGAAAAAAGAAAATTAAGGTATTATAAGGAGGTAATCAACCCTAATCTAGAAGATCAAAATTGTCTCTTTGTTTTGACAAGTGTAAAAAAAAATAAACATTGCTAAGATAAGAACAATTTCTCATGTGCTTCATAGTGAAACTAGGAATTGGTCAATTCCTAAAACGTCGTGTGAAACTCGTCATTGGTCAATTCCTAAAACTTCATGTGAAACTCAGCATTAGTCAATTCATAAAACGTTGTGGGATGAAAGAGTGTGTCACCTTTGTGAAACTAAGAGAGTTGAAGATGAAAAACACTATTGTTCATCCTATACCTAGATCACATATCAATTTCAAAATATGTGTCACATAACCAACCTTCCTAACCTATGGTGATCTTGGAAAGCTTCTCTTAATGCTTTTCGAGCACATAAACAAACTTCTAAAGAATTGCAGGTAATCCCTTACCCTCTTAAAGTCCAATAGACCAATTGACTCTCAGTGGAGGTTAATCATCATCTTTCTCATAAAATAAAACTAGTATAATAACATTTCAATAGTTTTAAATTAATTAACAATTTATTTTTTTTATTTTAATTAATAAAATAAAATTATTAATATATTGTTTATTATTTTTTTATTTATTAAATTGAGAGATATTTTTATAATAGAATATTAAGGAGATGTTGTCAAATTAGTAAGATACTATGTATACTTATTAATTTTTTATTTTTTTAAATTAATAGAATATTGAGTCTATAACCATTATGTATTTTAAAATTAAAACTATTTACATATAATATAAAAAAACTCTGCAAATAAGACTTCTTTTATTCAACGAACACTAACAATCTTTTGTAGTTTGGTTTTTTACATTCAAAACTCCCTTAATTGTAATATTTTGGATTTTGATAATGGGCTTGTCAAGATAAACTTTTTCAATATTTTGAAAAACGGGCTTCATTTTGTTGAATGTTTTTATTAATTATAATATTATGAAAAGAATAATTGATTGTTTTAATTAAAAATTCATGTGATTAAAAATGATATCTATATTTTTAAATGTTTAAATTAAAAAATTGATATTTTAATTATTTTAATATCTAATTTTATTAATGGGAGTGTCTAAATCTTAAGTTGGAAGGAAAAAGTTATTCCTATTGGAACAACTACAATAATGAAATTACTAAATTAATTTGTTGTAATAATTATATGAAAATATTTAACACGATACTAGAACTTGAATATCCATAAACATTTCATTAGAAAATGAAAAACAAAATACATATATAAAACTTTAGCACCTTTTTAAAATTAAACTTTACATATATAAGCTTAAAACATTTTTGTAAATTTCAAGCATCATTCTTGTTGTGACTGGAACAAATGCCAAATGCTTTCCATGGAGAAGGTATTAATTTATTTGACTTCCATGTTTAGTCTCGACTTGAAGGAAAACATCAATAAATTGATGAATGAGAATATAAGAGAAAAAACATGCATGTCAAACACAAAATTTGTGATGGTATTTATTTTTATCTAAATGTAAAGAGAAAGTAATAAAGGTAAATTATAAAAACATAATTAACCTAAAATAAAAGTTTTAATATAAATTTTGCAACTAAATATATATAGAGAGAGAGAGAATTTATGGCAACAAATGTTTTTAAACAAAAAACTAAGAAGTTATAAATTAAATTGGAAAAGTAAAACCATGAAAATGTAAACTAAAATGTAAAAAATAAATTACGTGTTCTCCTATCGACTATAGAGGTGGAAAATATGGGCAAAGTAGTTCAAAATTAAATATAGGGTGCAAGCCAAGGAAATGAAGAATACTTAATTCAAAAGCATTCTCACTGAAAAACTTCGTGATGATGTAAGGCCTGTATCAGAGTGGGAAAATCTTCTAATGGGGTCCTATGAGGCGCTCTTTTTGTAAATGAAACCATACCTTATCTCCCACGTGAAACTTGTGTGGTAAACGATGTTGATCGTGGAATTACTTGTACGTTGTGTTGGATTTCTACAAAATGTCATGAACTTGTCATTGAATGTGTTGGATTCACTCAACAAATTTGGTTGCTTCATTAGCTTCGATCTAAGCATGGGAGGACTCTTCCTATGCAACTACAATGGACATAGTTACATCAGTGGGGGCCAATGGTTGAAACCCCAAGCACACTTGAAAAGGGATGTGGCCAATAGAGTTGTGGAGGGATTTGTTGTAGCTATGTTGAACATAAGGAAGGCTCTCATCCCATGTGCGTGGATGTTTTGAATTGTACATCCTTAGGACATGGACAATAATCCTATTGACCACCTATGTATGTCCATCCGTATGTGGATGGAAGGCAACCAATTTGGTCAGCTTGGTGTTCATCATCAACCATAGGATGGACCAGAAAGTACTCAAAAACCTACTGTATCAATCTAAAATAATGATATGTGGGAGCCCAAAATGAACCCAAACACATTCAAATAAGTGCTTAGTGGTGGCCTCGACTATGATGCTCTTTTTGTAGGGTGCCAATAATTCCATCTTAGAGAATCGATCAACGACCATAAAGACATGGTCATGCCCATGCTTGGTTGAAGGAAGAACATACATAGGCAGAGGGGTGTATAGCCCCTATTCCTTGATTATGATTTTGGCAATGGCACAGGTAGTGCAAGATTTGATGTACTGGTGAACATCTTGTCGAAGCTTCGACCAATAAAAATGCTTGTGTAGTATTGCCACAGTTTTTTTCACACCAAAGTGTCTTGCCACCTGACTCTAATGATATTCCTAGATAATCTTTGCATTCTCGCTTGAAGGAACACAAAGATGTCCCAAATGACATAACAATCCATCTGAAGATGAAAGTATGGAACTGGTTTGTCTGCGCTCAATGTATGATAGGTATTATCAAAGTCAAAGTCACTATTGTATAATTATGGCCACTTAGACGTATCATGTTCACATGAGTTAAGAGTTTTGGTTAGTGACACAACACAAGGTAAACTGAGATAGTCTGTGACATGGTTGGTGTTTCCCTTATTGTATTTGATTTTCAAGTGGAATTGTTGTAGGTATGTGCATCACTTCTAATGGTTGTCATTTTTTTTATTTTTCCTTATGTCTACATGAATTGCAGAGGCCTATGATCAATGTGGATGATTGTTTCCTTCCCCATAATGTAATGCTTCCATTGTTGACATGCCTGCACAATGGAGTACATCTCTTTGTCATAGGTGGGGTATCTACGAACAACATCATATAGTGTTTTATTGTGATAGGCCATCAAATTCCCATGATGAATGAGGATTGCACGGATAACATAATATGAAGCATCCATCTCAATCTCAAATGTTTTTTTCAAGTCTAGAAAAATAAGTACTAGCACTGATAAGAGGTGGAATTTGAAATCCTCAAATTCTTTCTATTGGGATGTGGTCCAAACAAACTTGGACTTTTCTCCACCCTTGGTCACCTGGATTAGGGCCCAAGTGATATGAGAGAACCCAACACAAACCTATGGTAGAATTTGGCAAGGCCTAAGAAGCCGCAGAGCTTGGTCATTGTCTTCGGGGCTGGCCAATCACGGATGACTTTGATCTTGGTTGGATCCACATGCACACCCCACTCATCCACGATGTCTCCTAGATATTGGAGTCTTTGCATGTCAAGGGAATACTTATCCAAATTGACATATAACTTGTGCTTTCATAGGGTTCCCAAGACCTGTTGAATGTGCTACAAATGTTCCTCCCGAGTTTTTCTAGAGATGAGGATGTCATCCAGATATATGACCACAAAGGATTTTGTGAATGGCCACAATACATCATCCATCATCTGCATGCATGTGATTGGGGAATTAGTCAAGCTAAAAGGCATGAAAAACCACTCAAAGAGACCCTCTTTAGACTTGAAGTTTGTCTTCCATACATTAGTTTTCTCAATCGACACCTAGTGGTAGCCTGACTTAAGATCAATCTTGCTGAAAAATTTGGCTCCCTTGAGTTGATCAAGAAGATCATCAATCTGGGGGATTGGGTATTGGTTATTGATTTTGATCTTGTTCAAGGCCCTATAATCAATACAAAGTTTCCATGTCCCATCATTCTTTTGTACCAAAATAATTAGGCTCCTGCAAGGTGAGGAGTTTGGTCTGATGTGGCCCTTTAGAATTAGTTCTTGTATTTGGCATTTTATTTATTTATTCTACATAACATAATTCTTGTATATAGGGCCATTAGGTAGAGGATCACTCCATGTCAAATCAATTGAGTACTTTACCTGACAGTGCAAAGGCACCCTAGTAGGCAAGAAAAATATGTTTTTGTGATTTTATACTATATTGTCCACCTGTTGTTGTTGTGTATAGAGACCTCATTGTTACACATAAAAATGTCACACTTAAGTGTTGCAAGTGTCACAAAGTGGGGTATGTGTTGGGTCTATTAATCACCTTCCTAATTTCTTGAGAAGATAGATAGAAAGATTGTACATTTAATTATCAATCTGGGGCTCGTGTGGAACTTGCGAACTGTCGTGCACTGTATATGTAGGAACAATTATTCTTTCTATGTGTTGTAGTCATATTTTCAATGATTTCTTTGTTAATGTTTAAGCCATTATTATAGATGTTTTCATTTCATTAGATAACAATAGCATAATCCAAGATCACTGAGAAATACAAAATCACAAGAGACACAACATTTATCCTAGGAAACCCTCTAGGGGAAGAAAGCCCAGCAAAAATTCCTTAATATAGATAGCCAATACAATGCCAAGAGATATCTTAAACAAATATAGAAATTCCTCTCCCAGATATGCACCACTCTCTCTCTCCTTCTTCTCCGGTAGCAGATCTGAACTTGTCTCTTAAACTGAGAAAGTGAGTTGTGTCTAAGTGAGGCACTAGCCTCCTTTATTTATAAAATTCTGGCATGTGTGAAGTGTCTCTTCACTGGCAGGGCTGACTTCTCAAACTAGGTGGGTAAACCCACCTTTATTATATTTCTCAGCTTCTTTAATATCTGTTGGGGCCGACTTCTTATTCTTCCTATTACAATTGTCTTTTGACCAATCCGCAAAAGGGGATTTGTTCCTATTACAATAACCGACATGATCAATCCACAATGGGGATTGATCGTATGAATAATATATCAATAATAATAAGAATACTCTTTGCAATTACATTATTTCAACACTCCCCCTTAACAAGAAGGGTATTCTTCAGCAGCATCATGTGAGAGAGAGAGGACAACATCATCAACAACATCAAGTGGGTGAGAGGACAACATCATCCATATCATCTTGGAACACTAACTGGCGTATCTATAAATCATCGGAAGTTTTCTTCATCGACAACATCATCATTCTCAAAGGAATTCCATCATCATCTGCATCAATATGTATTAGTATAAAAATTGATACATCATCATCATCACAACACAAGGCTGGCTCATCATAATACAAGACTGGCTTTACATCACAACTCTCAAGCTGGAAGCACAGTACTAGTCTCATCTCATCGTCTTGATTTACGTCACAACACTCAAGTTGGAAAAAAGATACTAGACTGGCTTCATGTCACATCTATCAAGATGGAAGCACAGTACTAGTCTCATCTCATCGTCTTGCTTTACGTCACAACACTCAAGCTGGAAGCAAGATACTAGACTGGCTTTACGTTACAGCTATCAAGTTGGAAGCATAGTATTAGTCTATTCTCATCGTCTTGCTTTACATCACAGCACTCAAGCTGGAAGAAAGATAATTATCCTACTTTACGTCACAACCATCCGTTCCTAAGCAGAATACTAGACTGGCTTTACGTCACAGTTGTCCAGCTAGAAGCTCAGTGCTAGTCTCATCATATCATTTTTCTTTACGTCACAACCATCAAGTCGGAAGCAAGGTACACATCCTGCTTTACGTCACAACCATTAGGTTAGAAGCAGGGTACTAGACTTGTTTTACGTTGAAGCTATACAGTCATAATCATAGTACTAGTCACACATCATCTTGCTTTACATCGCAACCATCAGGTCGGAAGCAAGGAACATCTCATCTTGCTTTACATCTGAAAACTAGGTGAGAAGAAAGGAACATCTCATATTGCTTTACATCTGACAACTAGGTCAGAAGCAAGGAACATTTCATCTTTCTTTACATCTGACAACTAGGTCAAAATCTAGGAACATCTCATCTTGCTTTATGTCTGAGAACTAGGTCAGAAGAAAGGAGCATCACATCTTGCTTTATGCCTGACAACTAGTTCAGAAGCAAGGAACAAATCTCAGCTTTCTTTACGTTTGACAACTGGGTCAGAAGCAAGGTACACGTCCTGCTTTACGTCACAACCATAAGGTCAGAAGCAGGGAATATCTCATCACAAGAGCTACTCCCCCTTTCGAGGAAGGTCCTTTCGGACTATGCCAAGCTTATCTCGGAAGTACTCAAACTTCACACGAGATAGGGGCTTGGTCAACATGTCAACAACCTTTTCATCCATGCTAATGTACTGGAGCTTTAAGGCTCCTCTCTGTACCATGTCACGGATGTAATGATAACGGATCTCTATGTGCTTCAACCTGTCGTGAAATACAGGATTCTATTTCATCTTTATGCATCTTTGGTTGTCACATAGAATCAAGGTTTCTCTCATCTCTAAGTCAAATAGGCCGGTCAACAACTTTCGAAGCCATATAGCTTCGCAGCTAGAAGAACATGCAGCAATGTATTATGCTTCCGCTATGATGAGGGAAATGCTAGATTTATTCCTACTCTGCCACGAGATCATATCTGATCCCAAATGGAAACAACATCCTGAATTGATTTTCCTGTCAGAAACACTTCCTACCCAATCTGCATCATTATATCCACTCAATGTGAAATTATGATCTCCATCATAGTTGAGACCATAATATATTGTACCTTTAAGGTACCTCATCACATGTTTTGCAGCCACTAGGTGAACACCTCTAGGTTCTACCAGAAAATGACTCAAGGTGTTCACGAGAAAACAAATGTCTAGTCTGGTGTTTGTCAAGTACATCAATGATCCAATAATCTGTCTGTACAATGTGGCATCAATCAATTCTGACGAAGTATCGACCAACAGCTTCAGCTTCGCTTCCATGGGTGTATTCATGGGCTTGCATTCCAACATGTTGAATCTCTTTAAGATTTCGACTGTGTACTTCCCTTGGTTAAGGAAGATCCTCTCAGGACTCTGCCATAACTCAAGACCTAAGAAATAATGCATTAGGCCAAGGTCTTTCATTTCAAATTCTGAGGCAAGTCTCTTTTTACATTCAGTGATGAGCTTCTCTTCTCCAGTTAAGAATAAGTCATCCACATGTAGCAGTAAGATTACTGGCTCATTATTCATAATTTTGAAGCAGAGATTTGAGTCTGCTTTACTCTTGGTAAAGCCTAAGCTCGTCAAGAAACTGTCTATACGGCCATACCAATATCTAGGAGCTTTCTTCAATCTGTATAAGGTTTTCTTCAATATGTAGACATGAGACCTCCTGTCTTCAACCTCAAATCCTTGAGGTTTCTCTATATACACTTCCTCTTCGATAACACCATTTAGGAAAGTTGTCTTCACGTCCGTCTGGTGCAGCTTCCACTTCATCTTAGCTGCAAGAGATATGATGGTTCTAATCGAAGTGTATCTGGCCACAAGAGTGAATGTCTCTTCATAGTCAATGCCTTCTTTTTGTGAAAAGCCATGAGTGACAAGTCTTGCTTTATACTTCTCAATACTTCCATCAACAACATGCTTTATTTTGAAGAGCCATCTGGAGGACACCCCATCTTTATTCTTCGGTCTAGGAACTATTTCCCATACTTCGTTCTTCATTATGGATTGGTATTCCTCTGTCATGGCATCCACCCATTCTTTCCTATGAATGGCTTCTTCAAAGCAGGTAGGCTCCTCTTCTAGGAGATCACACATCAAAGTCGTATAGCTGGAGAATGGATTTGGTCTTTTCACCTGTCTCGTAGTTCCTTGGGGAACACCGTACTTCTCTCCATCTTGAATAAGCTCTCTAGCCCAAGGTGGCTTTCTTTTATGGAGGATCGTCATCTGAGAAGGTTCTTGTACTTCTACTATATCATGGTCTTCTAGAAGTTCCTCATCAGGGGAAGTTATGACTTCCCTCACTGGTTCTGTAGCTCTAGGAACCTCCCTCATTGCAGTATTGGGGATTACGGGTTCCTCTTCATATACCTCTTCAAGCTGGCACATTTTAGATTTCTTGAGCACTGCATCTTCATCAAAGGTCACATCCCTACTGATATCAATGTGATGTTGACCTAGTATATAGATTCTGAGGGCCTTGGAGACCTCACAGTATCCCACAAATATTCCCTTCTTTCGAGAAGGGTCCAGCTTGTTTCTCTTTTCTTTAGGTATATGAATAAACATTGGACAGCCAAATATTTTGAGATGGCTTACTTCTGGCTTCTTTCCGGTGAACATCCCTTCCAGTGTCTTGAGCCCAAGTGCACTATGGGACAATCAGTTCTGCACATAAACAGTTGCCATTGCTGCTTCTGCCCATAAGCAGATAAGAAGATCTTGATCATGCATCATAGTCTTCACAGCTTCCAGCATGGCTCTGTTCTTCTGTTCAACTACACCGTTTTGTTGGGGATTATAGGGAGTAGTGAGTTCCCTCTTGATCCCAACATATTTGCAGAAGTTCACAAACTCTTTTGAGGTATATTCTCCTCCATTATCTGACCTGAGTATCTTAATCTTCCTTACAGAAAGGTTCTCTATCAAGGCTTTGAATTCCTTGAAATTGTTGAACACTTCAACTATATCCAGGTCTTACGAGAATAATCATCAATGAATGATACATGGTATACATACCCACTAATGGAGGATGATGTCATTGGGCCACATACATATGAATGAATGAGTTCTAGGAATCCTTCTGCCTTGCTGTCCCTCTTCAGAAACGGGTTCTTGATGTTCTTCCCTTGTGCACATCCATTGCATGCACCTTCATGGTCACCTTTGAGTTCTGGTAAACCTGTGACCGCTTTGCATATGTATGGTAGTGCCTTGTAGTTGATGTGAGCTAATCTTCTAGGCCAAGACTCTTCAATGTTGTGGGTCATGGCAGCTTCTGAGTGACCCTTTAGCTTATGCAAGCCACCTTCTTCTTTTCCAATGATGATTGTTTCATTTATGGTCTCTCCTTTAGCACGTTGCCTTCTAGAACCTTCACTATAGCTTCCTCAGGGTTATTACATGTGACCTGGAGCAAGGTCAACAAAACAAAAAACAAGAATAATATCCTTCTGATAATATAAAGCAATAGCATGAACAATCATCATAGTATCTCCTTTAGAGCTATCACTTATAATTTATCTGAAGCAAATATTAAAGGTAAGGAATACAATACGAAATGAGGTCAACACTCTCATAGTGTTGTGACCAAGCATTCTTCCATGGCAACCTGGGACTAACACACGAGGTTTCTCCTAGAGGAGGTGTTAGTTGTATCAGGCAAAGCATTTACCTTTATATGCTAACATGCTATCAAGTATAATACTTTACGATGACTGCTATCTCAACTATAGTCATCAACTTGTCATGTGTACCTTTGAATCTTATTAATCTTGATTTAATCAAACTTGGATCCATGTCTTCAGGAATGAGTGCTTTCTTTTCTTCCAAGTCTCCTTCACTCAAGATGACGAGTTCTTTCTTCAACCTGTCTGTTGTACTAAGACAATACGTTATCTTGAAAGAAGGTTAGGTTAAAGGATAAGCTCTATTATCAACTTTTAATCCTCTTAATAATTTGATCATAGCTTCAACATGCAACACTGATCAAGATAATGTCATGACAAATAGATGCATATCAGAATAATCAAACCTGGGTTGCATCATTCCTCTGAATGTGTTGGATCTTGAGATCCTTCTGGATCTATAGCAAGAGATCCCTTCTCCTACAAATACTCTTTAGGGTTTAACCATTAAACATATGTGAGTACATACCTCTGATGGCATTTGCAAGTAGTGGCTCCATCTGGTAGCAGCGGTAATCATTACCAAATCTTAAGAAAACTTTAAGGGTGATTGCAACTGGTTCTGGTATTGCAACTGCAACTGGTTCCGAGACTGCAATTGCAACTACAACTTAGGGTTTTATGAGGAAACCCTAAATTTTCAAACTTCAAATTTTGAAATTCCGATCCACGTGATAGATGCGCTGAGTTGAGGCGAGTTAGCTGGTGTAGTCAGATTTCTGAAAATCCAACTTTTACCCCCACAAACTTGATCTGCGGATTTCTGGACTGGTGCTTCTGATTTTCTAGTACTCTAGTACTTCTAGTACTCTAGTTTTCTGGTTTTCTAGTACTTTGTGAAAACTAGGGTTTCACTTTCTGGGAGATCTAACCACTCAAAATGTGCGCTGAAGGTGCCAAAATGATCCTTGGGGGGTGGGTGCACTTTTCTAGATGGTTTTGGGATTGAAATACCTCACCAACAAAAAGCCCTAATTTTCATGTACAGTAACAGTGACGTTTTTCACTTTTCTCTTGTGAAAGGTGCTTCCTTCAACTTGGCTCTGATACCATGTTAATGTTTAAGCCATTATTATAGATGTTTGCATTTCGTTAGATAACAATAGCATAATCCAAGATCACTGAGAAATACACAATCACAAGAGACACAACATTTATCCTGGGAAACCCTCTAGGGGAACAAAACCCAACAAAACTTCCTTAATATAGATAGCCAATACAATGCCAAGAGATCTCTTAAACAAATATAGAAAGTCCTCTCCCATATATGTGCCACTCTCTCTCTCCTTCTTCTCCGGTAGTAGATCTGAACTTGTCTCTCAAACTGAGCAAGTGAGTTGTGTCTAACTAAGGTGCTAGCCTCCTTTATTTACACAAGTCTGGCACATGTGAAGTGTCTCTTCATTGGCAGGGCCGACTTCTCAAACTGGGTGGGTAAACCCACCTTTATTATATTTCTGGGCTTCTTTAATATCTGTTGGGGTTGACTTCTTATTCTGCCTATTACAATTGTCTTTTGACCAATCCGCAAAAGGGGATTTGGTCCTA